>JZKD02S1819170.1:938529-970339 GCA_000966675.3 Picea glauca
TTTCAGATTTCGAATCATTATAATTTGTGAGATATATCTCATGGAAGTTGGGGTTGTTTACTAATCCTGAAATTAGTCTTAAAGAGGACATTTTTGTATTTTTTCTATAATTTTTTATCAATGAAGGCTCATATTACGAAATTTTAAATAATTTAAAAAGTCATACAAGAGTACTATAGGATGAAATTTAAGGCTTATACGGGTTCAAATTTTATAGATATATGAAGAAAAAAGTTAGCCATCCAATCATACTCCAAATTAAGGGGTTGAAAGATACGCAAGATACAATTGACATAATTTTTTATTGGTAGATATATTTTTGGTGATTCTAAATTTGTGATAAATAATAAAAAGAGAAGCATTATTATTTTTTCACATGGAAAATTGTTTTACAAGAAATAACACTAGTACTCCTCATAAAAACTCAAACATGACTTTCGAAAAAAAAGAAGACTTTGAAAACATGCTAACCCAATTAATGAACCAAGATGATGAAATGAGTGGTGGTATGTTGAAACTAGTGGATTTATCACGTTCTTAGGAATCCCTAAAAAATGAAATATAAGATAATATGAAAAATAATATGGATGAAAATAAGAATGACATGAAAAATAAGATGGATACCAATATGGAAGAGATGGAAAAGAATATGGAAAAGAAGATGAATAAAAATAATTCACAGATGGAAAATAACATGGAGGAAAATAAGTATCAAATGGAAAAGAAAATGGATGAAATGAAAAAACCATGAACTACATAGAAGCCATGTTCTTACAAAGGATCCCTAAAAGTGATATAGAGATCCAAGGAAATCCTGAAAATAAAGAGAACAATGGTATTGAGAGTCAATCACACATGGGGAGTATTTTATCACAGTTGGAGAGAAACACAATTGAATTTCATAATTATTCATCACTTCAAGATCCACATCATCAAGGCTTCAAGTTAACACCAATGAACTACTTCATTCCAAAGATCGATATGAGGAAGTTTGATGGTAAAGATCTTATACAATGGAAATTCCAGATGGAACAATACTTTGATCTACACCAAGTGCCAAGCTTACAAAAGGAAACTATCACATTCTTGTATTTAGAAAATGATCAATTTGTTTGGTATCAATGTATTTTTGAAAGAAAAATGAATTATGTTATCTCTTGGTCATTTTTATGGATATTAAGAGCAATACGTTCTTTAGTCAATTGATAAATCTTGGGAAAAAAGGCCCAGTTAAAGAACACATTCAACAATTACAAAATCTTAGTCTCAGGGTAAAGAACATTGTTGATGATAATTTGTTAGATCTCTTTATGTGCACTTTAAAGGAGAACATATAACATGTGGTGCGTATCTTGGAACCTAAATTCCTAGAGAAATCTTTTAGTATGGAAAGGAAAGTGGAAAACAAAAATGTGGCTACTAGAAGGTGTAGATTTTAACCTTGTACAATTAATTATGAAAAATGGATTCTTAATAAAAAAATAAAAAAGATACAATCAAACACACATTACACAAGTATTTTACCCTATAAGCCCAAACCGGGAAAACCAACAATTTGTTTAGAGCCACACCTCTAATTCTTTATTCACCATATTATTCATTGTTTACAATTCAATATATATATGATCTCACAGCATTGAAACCACTAATCCATTGACCTAGATTAGTTAACAACCCTAATTCCTTAAATGAAATTAGAAAACCATCAGTGAAAACCATGTGCTAAACAATTGCTAAAGATCAACACAAAAATAAATAAATTCAGGGGCTTTGCCCCTTTTAACCCCACCCCCCATGCAATCGATGCAATGAAGACACTACATTTGGTTGTGCAAAGAATATAACACATACCCAATGGAAGGGTGGAAACTAAAAACTATAGAGAGCACCATGTTCCCTCTCCTAACCTCACTCAACCAACAAGGTTGATACCTTAGTAAATGGATAAAAGAAGAGAAAATGGACTTTGTTTCAATTGAGACAACAAGTATATTAAGGGGAGTAGATGTGGTGAGAACAAAATATTCTACATAGACTATGAAGAGGAAGAATATCAAGAACTAGAACCATCACAATATCTAGATCTAGAATGGACTACTCCAATGATATATTATCATGCATTGCATGGAATCAATAATCCCAAAACCCTCAAGATACAAGGATACTAAAAAATAAAAGGAAACAATGTTGATTGATTTTGGTAGTACCCATAACTTCATCAATTACAAATTAGCAAAATATTTCGATTGTTTTGTATTTCCAACACCATATTTTCAAGTAATGATTGTAGATGGAGGTACCATAAATTGTTTTGGGAAGTGCCATAGTATTAAGCTCAATATGGGGAGTATTTATTGGATAGTCCCATGATTTCCATCCAAATGGGTGGTGTTGATGTTGTATTAGGGGTCCAATGGTTGAAATCATTGGGAACAATGGCCCTTAATTTTCAATATCTTTTCATGATATTTTCCTTAGGAGGCAAAGAAATTGATCTTAGAGTTATCCAAGGGAATTCCTCTAAAGTGATAAGCTATAATAGCATGAAAAATTTACTCAAAAAGAAACACCGTCGTGTAAATTTTGCATAATTGTTGTCACTAGATGTTCAAACATATATATCCTCTACTAGAATGGATCTCCAAATGTTTATCAACAACCATTCTAATGCATTTGGAGAGATGCCTAAGGGTCTTCCATCAATTCAAGATCATGATCATTCTATTCATTTGCAACCTGGAAATGCACCACCTAACGTTAGGCCTTATAGGTATCCATATGCACATAAGAGTGAGATCGAGCATATGATCCAAGAAATTTTAGAGTATGACATCATTCAACCTAGCCAAAGTTATTTCTCTTCACCAATAGCGATGGTTACCAAGAAGGATGGTTCATGGCATATGTGTCCATATTATAGAAAAATAAAAAAGATAACCATCAAAGATAAGTTTCCTATTCCTATCATTGATGAATTATTAGATTAATATCATGGATAAAAATTATTTACTAAGTTATATCTTCGTTTGGGATATCATCAAATCATAATGAGGTAGGAAGACATTCCCAAAACAACCCTTAGAACACACGAAGGTCATTATGAGTTCCTGGTTATGCAATTTGGACTTACTAATGCACCTTCAACATTTCAAAGTTTGATGAATTCTATTTTCAAACCCTTCCTTATAAAACTTGTGTAGTAGTTTTTGATGACATACTAATCTACAAAAAATTGTGGGAAGAGCATGTACAACATGTTGATAGAGTATTACAACTTTTGGAAGAGCAACAACTTTATGCAAAGAATTCTAAGTGTTCCTTTGGGGTTCAAGAAGTGGAATATTTGGGTCATATTGTATCTCATGAAGGCGTAAAAGTGGACCCTAGCAAAATTAAACCTATGAGAGTATGGCCAATTCCCAAAACCTTAAAGAAACTTAGAGGATTTTTAGGATTGAAAAGTTATTACCACAAGTTTGTCAAGAACTATGGTTAAATAGTAGCACATATAATAACATTGTTAAAGAAGGAAACATTTTCTTGGACTCGAGAAGCAACCAAAGATTTTGAAAAACTTAAAAAAGCTATGTGTACAACTCACTTCCTAGCCACACCAGACTTCACAAAAAACTTTAATGTGGAGTGTGATGCCTCAGGCCATGGAATTGGTGTATTTTTAATGAAAGAAGGAAGGCTCCTTGCCTTTGAAAGCGTACAAATTCAAGGAAAAAACTTTTTCAATCCAATTTATGAAAAATAAATATTGTCCATACTACATGTAGTTAAGAAATCACACCCTCAACTAATAGGAAGACACTTGAAAGTAAAAACATATCATGATAGTTTGAAGTACTTCTTGGAGAAACAATTATGTTTAGAATATCAACAAATGTGGGTTACAAAAATCCTAGGCTATAACTTTGAAATTATATATAAGAAAGGAAAACATAATATTGTGGTAGATGCATTTTCGAGGAAAGAACAAGAAACAAAGGGTTCATTGTGTGCTATTTCTATTTCACAATATGATTGGGCGGAAGAAACAAGGATAGAATGGAAATACGATCAAGAGGTATGTAAGATCATTTAACAACTATAAGAGGACCCCAATGCATTAGATATTTTTTTATGGAATAATGATTTTCCATGGTATCATGATTGCTTATATTTATGTAAGAATTCCCAACTCAAACATAAGTTCCTTTTGGAATTGCACACTTCTTCTATAGGAGGACATTTAGGGTTATTGAAAACTAACCACAGGATCAAAAATGAATTTTTCTTGGAAGGTATTAAAACTGATGTTCAAAATTTTGTGTCCAAATGTGCAGTATGCTAACAGAATAAGGGAGAGACAATAAAGACTCCAGGTGTCCTACAACCATTAGCTATACCAATTCAATGATGGGAAGAAGTTCCAATGCATTTTATTCCAAGTTTACCCAAATATTAAGGAAATACTATCATCATGGTAGTAGTGGATTGAATGAATAAGTGTGCCCATTTTCTCTCTCTCTCTCTCTCTCTCATCCTTTTAAAGAAAGTATAGTAGCCATAAAATTCATGGAAATAGTTCAAAATCTACATGGAGTCCCAAGATTATTGTAAGTGATAGAAATCCAATTTTCTTGTTTAGGTACTCAATTGGATCATATCTCATCTTACAATCCTCAATCAAATGAGAAAACTAATATTTTGAATAAATGTATAGAAGGATATATTTGTTTCTTTGGATTTGATAAACATACACAATGATTCAAGTGGTTTCCCTTGGAAAAATGGTGGTACAACACATCCTTCCATACTTCATAAAAAATGTCCCAATTTCTGGAACTTTATGGATATCATCCTCCATCCATCACATCTCCCTTGAAAGGGATGAAAAAGGCTCAAAAAGTGGATGACTACATAGGGAACCAACAATAGGTTCTCAAACTATTAAAGGACAACTTGGTTATGGCACAAAATACGATGAAACAATAAATACATAAACATCGTAGTGAAAGGTAATTTGAAATAGGGAATTGGGTATTTTTTAGGCTGCAACCTAATAAACAGATGTCCCTCAAGAAACAAAAGAAGGAAAATAAATTAGCACCCAAATATTATGTCCCCTATAAGGTCTTACAAAGGATTGGAAGTATGGATTACAAATTGGAGTTTCTTCCATCTTCACCTGTACATCCAATCTTCCATGTTTCTTTTTAAAACAAGGTAATCAGTGGAAATATCCCAGTACACACTATTTTTCTAGAGATTTGTTGAAAAATATCACTATCCCCAACACCTAGATAAATTACTACCTTGTGTTTTTCCTCGCTGGAAATTAAATAAAAACACACAAAATACAATATACTGGGTGGAAATAAAAATCCAAAATTCACACAACACACATAAAATTTCTATTCAAATCATTATTTTCATTAAATAATGACTCCAAGATTACAAGAGTTACCAAACTTGGAACACAACCCACTGAGAATAGAAACAAAAAAAAACAACAAAATCCTATAACCCATCAACTCCACCCCTGCTATATGGCCATGTAGTGGCATCCTGTATGACCTGTACTCTACCCTGACTTCATGAATGATGTGTATTTATGCATCGGTTCTTTTTGCACAACATGTATGTACATTCCCTCAACTACTATTCCAACGCGTATGTATGCGCCCTTGAATATTAGTTCGACAAGTATGTACATACCCCCGACTATTCATCTAACATGTATGTACACATGCTAGAATCTTGTCCAACATGTATGTACATGCCATGATATTCCTTCTTAATCTGTACAATGTTTCTTTGTAGGTTTGTGTGTCCTATACTTGGGACTATACCGTCTACTATTATTGTCGCTGCTTCCTCCTTTCGACTGAGCTAATTTCTAGATCAAATTCCTTCTTCACATTTGTTGATATATCCTTAAACAAATTCCTTCTTTGTTCTCTCTCTATGAGTCACTAACTCTAATATATGTCTCCAAGATCTGCCTTCTCCTTTCACCTTGGATGCATTTTATAATATTGATTTGAACCTTAACCCTAATATCCAAATGATCAACGATTGAGATTATATATCACCTCACTTGAGATCAATGGATAAGGTTAATTTAATTCACTAATGCTAACAACTTTATAATTTCTTTAACTTAAACTCACTTTAATTATAAAAATGCATTCACTTTAATAATTCCTTTATTTAAAGTGAATTTCCAAAGTTTTTGAAAGGTCCTTTGGACTAATTCCACATATATAGACACTTAGACCTATGTAGAAGTACCTATCCAATTCTACAAACAACAACACTCCCTTTTAGCGAGGAAGGTACTTTTGAAAGAGCCACCTGGAATTGTTTGTCCCTATGATTTTGGCACAATATCCTACATATCATCCTACACCATAACATTTTGATAAATTTTATGGTTTTCTACTTATTCAATGAATTTACTCCTTACTTCCATGAAGTTTCGAAACTTCTTTGGAGGCATGCTCTCCCTGAATATGCTCTTGAGCATCCTTCAATGTCTGTTGAAACTACCTCGGTATCCTAACATAATTGGAAGGAGATAACTCTTCCCCCCCACCTAAAGATGAAATCCATGAACTGGAATCCTTTGAACATTGTTCGCCCTTCAGAGCCTCCTTCTCCTCATCCTCTGCCACTAGTGGTAACTTATGAGACATCTTGGATGCCAATTTCTCCTCGAACTTAACATCTCTTCTCACAAATATCTTCCTCTACATTAGTATAAAGATCCTATAAGACTTTGAGGTCTCTCTATATCCCACAAATATTTCCTTCTTTCTTGAAGGCTCTAGATTTTTCCCCTTATCCATATGCACATGGATGTATACTGGACAACCAAATATCCTCAAGTGTCGTATCTCTGGATTTACTCCTGTGAATGCTTCCTTAGGAGTCTTTTCCCCCAATATCCTATGAGGGCTCTTGTTCTGCACATATAATTCCATGTGACATGCCTCTGAATAGAAAAACATAGGTAGATACTGGTCATGTATCATATCCATAGAAGAACCAATGATGGAACGATTCTTTCTCTCTGCAACCCCATTTTTCTAAGGGATGTACAAGACTATCAAATCTCTCTTGATCCCTACGTCCTTGCAGAAATTCTTGAAGTCATTGGAGGTGTAATCTCCCCAATTATTCGACCTCAATACCTTGATACTATTTCCTGTCTAGTTCTCCACCTAGGACTTGGAACTCCTGGAACTGACTAAAGACCTTATCCTTGGTTTTCATAAAGAAGATCTAGGCTTTCATGGAAAAGTCATCAATGAATGTCACATAGTATGAATCTCCCTGCATTGATGCTACTGACATACATCCACTCACCATTGAATGCATAACATTCAATATCCCCTTAGACCTACTCTCACTTCTTGGAAAAGTATCCTTGGCATTATTTCCAAGTGCACACCCTTTGCACATTCCCTGCTACTCAACACTGAAATCTGGAGACTAGTGACAATCTACCTGATAATCAACAATGCCTTGTAGTGTAGGTGTCCCATCCTCCTATTCCATAAATCACATAGGTTATCACTGTCATGTACCAAATCCTATAAAAAATTCCCTTCAACTTGTATAAATTTCCCTCTCTAACCCCAATTCTCACTCATGTGTTAGGGATAAGTCCCTTTGGATGTATGAGTACTTTCCATTTCTTGAACATGATGGAAAAAACCTTGAACATGATGGAAAAACATGTCTTCCATAACTANGATCCAAGAAATTTTAGAGTATGACATCATTCAACCTAGCCAAAGTTATTTCTCTTCACCAATAGCGATGGTTACCAAGAAGGATGGTTCATGGCATATGTGTCCATATTATAGAAAAATAAAAAAGATAACCATCAAAGATAAGTTTCCTATTCCTATCATTGATGAATTATTAGATTAATATCATGGATAAAAATTATTTACTAAGTTATATCTTCGTTTGGGATATCATCAAATCATAATGAGGTAGGAAGACATTCCCAAAACAACCCTTAGAACACACGAAGGTCATTATGAGTTCCTGGTTATGCAATTTGGACTTACTAATGCACCTTCAACATTTCAAAGTTTGATGAATTCTATTTTCAAACCCTTCCTTATAAAACTTGTGTAGTAGTTTTTGATGACATACTAATCTACAAAAAATTGTGGGAAGAGCATGTACAACATGTTGATAGAGTATTACAACTTTTGGAAGAGCAACAACTTTATGCAAAGAATTCTAAGTGTTCCTTTGGGGTTCAAGAAGTGGAATATTTGGGTCATATTGTATCTCATGAAGGCGTAAAAGTGGACCCTAGCAAAATTAAACCTATGAGAGTATGGCCAATTCCCAAAACCTTAAAGAAACTTAGAGGATTTTTAGGATTGAAAAGTTATTACCACAAGTTTGTCAAGAACTATGGTTAAATAGTAGCACATATAATAACATTGTTAAAGAAGGAAACATTTTCTTGGACTCGAGAAGCAACCAAAGATTTTGAAAAACTTAAAAAAGCTATGTGTACAACTCACTTCCTAGCCACACCAGACTTCACAAAAAACTTTAATGTGGAGTGTGATGCCTCAGGCCATGGAATTGGTGTATTTTTAATGAAAGAAGGAAGGCTCCTTGCCTTTGAAAGCGTACAAATTCAAGGAAAAAACTTTTTCAATCCAATTTATGAAAAATAAATATTGTCCATACTACATGTAGTTAAGAAATCACACCCTCAACTAATAGGAAGACACTTGAAAGTAAAAACATATCATGATAGTTTGAAGTACTTCTTGGAGAAACAATTATGTTTAGAATATCAACAAATGTGGGTTACAAAAATCCTAGGCTATAACTTTGAAATTATCTATAAGAAAGGAAAACATAATATTGTGCTAGATGCACTTTCGAGGAAAGAACAAGAAACAAAGGGTTCATTGTGTGCTATTTCTATTTCACAATATGATTGGGTGGAAGAAACAAGGATAGAATGGAAATAATATCAAGAGGTATGTAAGATCATTTAACAACTATAAGAGGATCCCAATGCATTAGATAAATTTTTATGGAATAATGATTTTCTATGGTATCATGATTTCTTATATTTATGTAAGAATTCCCAACTCAAACATAAGTTCCTTTTGGAATTTCACACTTCTTCTATAGGAGGACATTTAGGGTTATTGAAAACTAACCACGGGATCAAAATCGATTTTTTCTTGGAAGGTATTAAAACTAATGTTCAAAATTTTGTGTCCAAATGTGCAATATGTTAACAGAATAAGGGAGAGACAATCAAGACTCCAGGTGTCCTACAACCATTAGCTATACTAATTCAACGATGGGAAGAAGTTCCAATGCATTTTATTCCAAGTTTACCCAAATATGAAGGAAATACTATCATCATGGTAGTAGTGGATTGAATGACTAAGTGTGCCCATTTTTTCTCTCTCTCTCTCTCTCTCTCATCCTTTTAAAGAAAGTATAGTAGCCATAAAATTCATGGAAATAGTTCAAAATCTACATGGAGTCCCAAGATTATTGTCAGTGATAGAAATCCAATTTTCTTGTTTAGGTACTCAATTGGATCATATATCATCTTACAATCCTCAATCAAATGAGAAAACTAATATTTTGAATAAATGTGTAGAAGGATATATTTGTTGCTTTGGATTTGATAAACATACACAATGAGTCAAGTGGTTTCCCATGGAAAAATGGTGGGACAACACATCCTTTTATACTTCATAAAAAATGTCCCCATTTTTGGAATTTTATGGATATCATCCTCCATCCATCATATCACCCTTGAAAGGGATGAAAAAGGCTCAAGAAGTGGATGACTACATAGGGAACCAACAATAGGTTCTCAAACTATTAAAGGACAACTTGGTTATGGCACAAAATACGATGAAACAACAAATACATAAACATCGTAGTGAAAGGTAATTTGAAATAGGGAATTGGGTATTTTTTAGGCTGCAACCTAATAAACAAATGTCCCTCAAGAAACAAAAGAACGAAAATAAATTAGCACCCAAATATTATGTCCCCTATAAGGTCTTACAAAGGATTGGAAGTATGGCTTAAAAATTGGAGTTTCTTCCATCTTCACCTGTACATCCAATCTTCCATGTTTCTTTCTAAAAGAAGGTAATCAATGGAAATATCCCAGTACACACTATTTTTCTAGAGAGTTGTTGAAAAATATCACTATCCCCAACACCTAGATAAATTACTACCTTGTGTTTTTCCTCGCTGAAAATTAAATAAAAACACACAAAATAAAATATACTGGGTGGAAATAAAAATCCAAAATTCACACAACACACATAAAATTTCTATTCAAATCATTATTTTCATTAAATAATGACTCCAATCTTACAAGAGTTCCCAAACTTGGAAAACAACCCACTGAGAATAGAAACAAAAAAAAACAACAAAATCCTATAACCCATCAACTCCACCCCTGCTATATGGCCATGTAGTGGCATCCTGTATGACCTATACTCTACACTGACTTCATGTATGATGCATATTTATACATCGGTTCTTTTTGAACAACATGTATGTACATTCCATCAACTACTATTCCAATGCATATGTATGCGCCCCTGAATATTAGTTCGACAAGTATGTACATACCCCTGACTATTCGTTCAACATGTATGTACGCATGCTAGAATCTTGTCCAACATGTATGTACATGCCATGATATTCCTTCTTAATCTGTACAATGTTTCTTTGTAGGTTTGTGTGTCCTATATGTGGGACTGTACCTTATACTATTATTGTCGCTGGTTCCTTCTCCTTTCGACCGAGCTAATCTCTAGATCAAAGTCCTTCTTCACATTTGTTGATATCTCCTTAAACAAATTCCTTCTTTGTTCTCTCTCTATGAGTCACTAACTCTAATATATGTCTCCAAGATCTGTCTTCTCCTTTCACCTTGGATGCATTTTATAATATTGATTTGAACCTTAACCCTAATATCCAAATGATCAACGATTGAGATTATATATCACCTCACTTGAGATCAACGGATAAGGTTAATTTAATTCACTAATGCTAACAACTTTATAATTTCTTTAACTTAAACTCACTTTAATTATAAAAATTCATTCACTTTAATAATTCCTTTATTTAAAGTGAATTTCCAAAGTTTTTGAAAGGTCCTTTGGACTAATTCCACATATATAGACACTTAAACTTATGTAGAAGTACCAATCCAATTCTACAAACAACAACACTCCCTTTTAGCGAGGAAGGTACTTTTGGAAGAGCCACGTGGAATTGTTTGTCCCTATGATTTTGGCACAATATCCTACATATCATCCTACACCATAGCATTTTGATAAATTTTATGGTCTTCTACTTATTCAATGAATTTACTCCTTACTTCCATGAAGTTTCAAAACTTCTTTGGAGGCATGCTCTCCCTGAATATGCTCTTGAGCATCCTTCAATGTCTGCTGAAACTACATCAGTCTCCTAACATAATTGGAAGGAGATAACTCTTCCCCCCCACCTAAATATGAAATCCATGAACTGGAATCCTTTAAACATTGTTCACCCTTCAGAGCCTCCTTCTCCTCACCCTCTGCCACTAGCGGTAATTTATGAGACATCCTGGATGCCAATTTCTCCTCAAAATTAACATCTCTTCTCACAAATATCTTCCTCTACATTGGTATAAATATCCTATAAGCCTTTTAGGTCTCGCTATATCCCACAAATATTTCCTTCTTTCTTGAAGGCTCTAGATTTTTCCCCTTATCCATATGCACATGGATGTATACTGGACAACCAAATATCCTCAAGTGTCCTATCTCTAGATTTACTCCTGTGAATGCTTCCTTAGGAGTCTTTTCCCCCAATATCCTATGAGGAATCTTGTTCTGCACATATAATTCCATGTGACATGCCTCTGACTAGAGAAACATAGGTAGATACTGGTCATGTATCATATCCCTAGAAGAACCAATGATGGAACGATTCTTTCTCTCTGAAACCCCATTTTTATAAGAGATGTACGAGACTATCAAATCTCTCTTGATCCCTACGTCCTTGTAGAAATTCTTGAATTCGTTGGAGGTGTAATCTCCCCAATTATTCGACCTCAATACCTTGATACTATTTCTTGTCTAGTTCTCCACCTAGGACTTGGAACTCCTGGAACTGACTAAAGACCTTATCCTTGGTTTTCATAAAGAAGATCTAGGCTTTCATGGATAAGTCATCAATGAATGTCACATAGTATGAATCTCCTTGCATTGATGCTACTGACATACATCCACTCACCATTGAATGTATAACATTCAATATCCCCTTAGACCTACTCTCACTTCTTGGAAAAGTATCCTTGGCATTATTTCCAAGTGCACACCCTTTGCACATGCCCTGCTACTCAACACTGAAATCTGGAGACTAGTGACAATCTACCTGATAATCAACAATGCCTTGTAGTGTAGGTGTCCCATCCTCCTATGCCATAAATCACATAGGTTATCACTGTCATGTACCAAATCCTATAAAAAATTCCCTTCAACTTGTATAAATTTCCCTCTCTAACCTCAATTCTCACTCATGTGTTAGGGATAAGTCCCTTTGGATGTATGAGTACTTTCCATTTCTTGAACATGATGGAAAAAACCTTGAACATGATGGAAAAACATGTCTTCCATAACTAATATCGAGAGAAAACTATTCTTCAGTATTGGTACACATGACACATGATGGGCCTCAAATGAACCTCTTGACTCAATCCTGAACAAGATTGTTTCCTCTCGCTTCACTACATACTTGGAATCATCAGCAAGCTCCATATGGATCCCTATGTCCTTCGTCAGAATGATTCATAGATCTCGTGATTTTTTCATATGATAAGATCATTGTCCAAGTAACACACATTCCTTATGACTTTGCTTTTAGAGGGGCAAGAGACTATTTTGAATTCCTTCTCAAACTTCACAACAAACTCATCCAACTCAGTTTATGTTGATGTTGCTACCTACTATGATTTTGAATTCCCCTTCTTCTTCTTCGGACATTGAGATGCATAATGACCACTCTTCAAGCATGTGAAACACTTGATATTACTCAATTCCTTCTTCTTACCCATATGTGAGGTTTCCCCCTCGCTGTTACCCTTAGAACCCTTTCCTTTTCCCTTCTTTTCTCAAATGACCAGGGCTATGTTCTCCTCTCCATCTCCTTACCTACTGGATTTAGAATCCTCCTGAGTCTCTTTCTATAACAATACCAAAGCCTCTCCTAATTGGGAAGTTTCTCCCGAGTGAAAAATCCCTTTACAAATGGTTCCCATGACTTGGTGAAACCATTTATTGCCACATTTACAAGTTCTACATCATATACTTTCTCCCCAATATCTCTAAGCTAATCATGTGTTTGCGTGATCATCATGAAGTAGATGACAACATTCTCAAATCTTAACATTTGGATGGATCTAACCTTGTCTCTCAAGATCATGTTTCTATTCAATTTGTCACTTTGGAACAAATCCACTAGAGCATTGAACATCTCTCTGAATGAATTCTTCTTTTCCACATGAGGGATCAAATGATCCTTCACAACATCCATGATCACTCTCTAGGATTCGATGTCCTTCTTCTCATGAGCCACCTTTTGAGTTGCATCTGTTGGTACATGAACAAACTTTTATACAATCTCCCAAAGGTCATATTACTTCAAAAGAAAGGTTTCTCTCACCTTAAAGGATATGAAGTTAGATGTTCCATTCAACCGGTCTTCAAACTTGAGACTGGTCACTACCATTTCTGGATCTAAAGGAAAAACTATGTCGTGTGCTTATTCCCTCAAGCACCCACTATAAGTTAACTATTGGTTTATATATATGTATGTATAGATATCCTTGCACATATAATAGATCTTCTACACAAACTATTGCGTACCTAAAATCAGTCTCCCTCTCAAAATGCAAGCTCTGCGACCATGCTGAAAAATATCACTATCCCCAACACCTAGATAAATTACTACCTTATGTTTTCCCTTGCTGAAAATTACATAACAACACACATAATAAAATATACTGGATGGAAATAAAAATAGAGAAAGAAAAAATAGAAACTCAAACTTCACACAACCTACACAAATAACTCCCTTCAAATTATCTTTCATTAAATAATTACTCCAAGCTTACAAGGGATCCCAAATTGGGAAAACAATGCACTAAGAATAGAAACAGAAAAATATATCAAACTTGTGCAACTCAACAACACTTCCCCTATTGTATGTCCTTGTAGTGACATCCTGTGTGAAGTGTATGTGCCTTCGACTACCTATACAACACATATGTATGTTCCTGTGATTTATGCACAATGCGTATGTATGCTCCCCTGACTACTAGTCCGGTCCATATGTACACTCCCTCAACTATTAGTCCATTGCATATGTACACACTCTAGAATCCTATATAACACATGTACATGTCATGGTCTTCCTACTCATTATGTACGATGCTGATCCATAGATCTATACGTCCTGTACCTACAATTGTACCTACTACTGCTTCTTCCTTCTCCTTTGAACTGAGCTAACAACTAGATTAAAGTCCTTCTTCACCATTGTTGAGATCTCCTTGACCAAAATTCATTCTTTTCTCTCTCTCTCTATGAGTCATTGAATCCAATAGATGTCTCCAAGATGTATCTTCTCCTTTCACCTTGGATTCCTTTTATAATATTGAGTTGAACCTTAACCCTAATCTCTAAAGTGATCAACGGTTGATATTAGGTCTCACCTCACTTGAGATCAATGACTAAGATTAATTAAATTAACTAATGCTAATAAATTTAACATTTAATTAAATTAAACTCAGTTTAATTATAAAAACACATTCACTTTAATAATTCCTTTAATTAAAGTAAATTTTCAAAGTTTTTGAAAGGTCCTTTGGACTACTTCCACACATCTAGACACTTAGACTTGTGCAGAAGTATTTGTTCGATGCTACAAACATTAACAATATTAATGACCAAGGGGAAATATTACTAGAACTAGAAACAAACCTTGAAACAAGGTTTAAGTGGCTATGAAATCGAGCAATTACTAAGTACCTCGCTAAATGGAAGAACCTACTAGTGGAAGAGGTGACATGGGAAGATGAGTTCTTCGTGTAGAAACGCCCACAATTAGTCAAGTGTTGAATTCATCACTTGTTTGAAGGGCATGGGCATGTTAAGCCATAGAAAAATCCCCATGTTATGTATAAATCCCCTTGTTAGGCCCCTAGATATTGAATTATTACAAATTTCTAGTGTTATATTAGTAGCTTGGCTAGAACCCTTAATTGTACTTTTTCATTATAATTGTACTCTTTGTCTCATATATATATATATATATATATATATATATATATATATACATACCAAGGAGACCTAGTCTTAGGAGCATCTTATATCATCTCATATTGTATTCTGAATTGGATATATGGTAAAAGGAGGTTTCCCCCTCAAAGTAGATTATATTCATTGAACTTTTATCATTTTTAAGGCGTTGGATCATAGCATTTTCTAACCTAAGATCATGCAACAACTCAATATTGTACTATGAACCCAATACTTGGAATATCATAAAAAACCAACATACACACAATCATACACCAAATATGAGTATGAAGCACAACTCCTAAAGTGATCATAATTATGAGTTACACAATAACCCCTTATACATTAGGGGAACAACTATTCTCACTATTGACTACTCATTTTCTAACCTAAGATCATGTAACAACTCAATATTGTATTATGAAGCCAATACTTGGAATATCACAAAAAAACAACATACACACAATCATACACCAAATACGAGTACAAATCACAACTCCCGAAGTGATAATAATGAAGAGTTACACAATAACCCCTTATACATTAGGGTAACTACTTTCAAATTATTAACCCATATACATCCATATATCTAAATCATAAGTCCATGTATACAATCATGAATTTGCTGACCTCTATATATACATGATGATCTTACTCATTGTCCATGTGGGTCCACTATTAGGCCAACCACTATTATATATATGTTTAACTCCATATATACACTCCTTAGGGTCATACAATATTATCCTCCTTTGAAATACTTTTTTGTCAACTCTTTGTAATTAGGGGATTTATATGTGAGAAGATCAAGTAATGGGATTTTCTTAGATCCTTGCTCTTTTACTTCTAATGATGATTATCTATCTATCCATATTTAATAATTTTTCAATGTCAATCCTTCATTGATTCCATCCATTAATGCAACTTCTCTAATTTATTGTGTTTGTTGGTCCTTGATAATATTCTATCACATAATGGTCCCTCGATCCTTTATTCCATGAATATAATTGATTTTACCATCTTTTTCCTCCATAATGCTATTGTCAATCTTCTTTCCTTTCTTGCTAACTTTGTCGGTAATGAGAGTATCTATATGGTTGATATGATTCCACTTTTTCTGGTATATATTTATTTAACACATGCTTATCATCCATCCTTTTTAAGTACAATAACATGCTCCATACGTTGTGCTTGATTTATAACTTCTCTTGCCTTTGACATAATACTATCATATTTTACCTTTATATCCTTGAGATGAAGTTCAACTTCCTATATATTTTGGAGACATTTTTGCATATTCTCTTATCTCTCCTTCTAATGTTGAAATTTGAAGTTATCCATCAAATTTTTATGCCCTTCTTCAATTATTTATTTTATTTATATTTTTAAATCATCAATATTTAGGGCTTCTTCAAATTTCTTACCAATTTCTCTTCAACAAAATTTGGTTTGTTAGTTTATTTATTTAAGATTATTGTCTTTTATTTATTTTAGCAATGCTTCTTTCCTTAATCTCTTAGAATTGTTAAGTAGTGTTTGATTATGATTTTTTAAACTAATAATTTCTTCATCCTTCTTTTTTAATTAATCCTGTGAATCATCTTTACACTTTTTTCATTCGCTCATTTTACCTCGCTTTAAGTTCTTAACCTCACTATTACATTTGTGGTTTAAAAACAATGCTTATATGACACATTTTCAACATTTAGACGTCAAAATCAGACATTTCAATAAAATAATGTTACTTTGATTTACTTGGAATTAGACATCATTTGGTAGATGTCTCTATATCAACGTTTGAATTTAAGAATGTTGATATATCCACATTTATGATTGTCCATATATTGACACGTGTTTGCGCACTATATCTCTTTCAAATTCCATTAAATCGACGTAATTAGGAGTTGTTAAAGTAGTGGAAAAGACCCATACTCTACATTAAATTCCATTGATATTTTGACGCTAATGAAATTGATACAATGTTGCAAATGTTGATAAATAGATGCTAAGGAAATTGAATCAACATCCCTATTGTTGATATTGTTGATATATTGAGATTATAGGGTACATTTTGCARTGCAACCCSTGTACCACAACTCTATAATTACCCTATGGAAATCAATACTATTGAAGCATAGTAGTAATTCCAATGGTCTTGAGTTCAAGCACGACAAGGGAGACACAYGTTTCTAATGGTATTGARTTCAACGTWGGAAAAAATGATGAWTCATGGTTGAMAAATTGTTAAATTTTTTGGAGCTATTACAATCATGAATCATCACCATTTCCTATTTTGAACTCATKACTRCAAGCAACAYTATTYTAGAGCATTGAAAAAAATACAAAGGAAAAAAATACACTATTCTAGAGCATTGAAAAAAATACAAAGGAAAAAAATGCARAAATGTGAGAYAKAGATTGCATTAGTYTATTTTTACTTCCTACAAAAATTGAATGCCAAGTGCATTTCAATCACTTGTATYRCCATTTTTRTTCTTTTAAATATATGYATTGATGAATATAAATRTGTAAGACAACAAATTTTAGTAGAARCATATGTCCATTCATCTCATCTCAATATATTTTAATAGAAKGAAAAAGWCTATTTTGTAGTAAAGAATGAGTTTGTCAAAATGTCCTTRTATTCATGTGATTTGGCTGAGTAAAAAATTTACATTCAACGACACACTTTTGGTCCAGTAATTATGATACATAAACAAAATTTAGAAGGCATACCACACCTTTATTTACAAGTGTGTTTACACTTGCATCATTCTTTTGTTGATACAATGGGAGAATGATCCAAGTATGAACTCTATTTGAAATGATATAAGTGAAAAATTAGGTGTTCTTGAAACACGTGTCGCTAACTTGAGAAAATGATGCAAGTAAAAACATGTTTATGATGATGATCATGGTTAACATCCATTGAGAACAAATTTGTTCTGTCATGCCTTAAGAAAGGTAAGGAAACTAATTGGGTTTATTTAGAATTCTATTTCTTTGCTAAAAAAGATTTAAGAGAAGCGCTCCTAAATCACCATACTTTTTATGAGTGAAAAGGTTAGGAAAGCATGTATTGTAATATATATTTTGAAATTGATATTTAATGTGGATGTATGTAGTACAATCTAAGAGAAAGTGTTTTTCATCTCCAACCCTCTTAGTATCACGAAGATAACTAGTTCTTTTGACCCATGACATTTTAGAAATTGTCAAACACGTTATTTCACTATGGATCTCTATTGTGATATGTGTTATATTTTTTGCACGATTAACCCCATTCATTGTATGTTGTGTGAAGGGGGTCACAAGGGGGGCTAGAGCCCCTAAAATGTTTTTTGGGTTATTTTTGGTCCATTTTTGAGCATTTTTTAGCCAATGTTTTTTTAGCCCATTATATTGTAATTCAAGTTAAGGAATCTAATCCAGGTTGACAGATTGGGGTTTTGGATGTTGCATAATAATATATTGTATTGTAAATGGTGGAGTTAATACAATAAAAGTTAGATGTGCAGCTCAAAAAATTTGTTGGTTTTTCCGGTCCAAGGTTTCTAGGGTAAATTTATGAGTACTATGTGTGAATTCTATTGTTTTATTTTTCGTCTAAAAAAAAAAAAACTGTGTGTGCATTGCTGCAATGTAATGGTTTAAAATGTACAAGCTCATGAGAGTTTGTCCTTATAATATTGATTTTATTCTTTACGCTAGTTAAAATAGATAGATACTTTTGATGTTCTAGATTATGGCTGATCACCTCCTTATAGTATCGTAATTCCATCTTATCCTTTAATTCATTATCACACCACAATTTCTCCTTAAATTTGTATGCAACAATATAATTAATATTATCGTTAT
The DNA here is from genome assembly GCA_000966675.3 of Picea glauca. NCBI lineage: Eukaryota > Viridiplantae > Streptophyta > Pinopsida > Pinales > Pinaceae > Picea > Picea glauca. The sequence continues at coordinate 957,759 of JZKD02S1819170.1, forward strand.
TAAACATAGTGGCCTCTTCTTTTCTACCTCAATGTTTTTTCCAAGACTTGGTATCCTTATGCCAAACTCATTTGAGCCACATGTAGTTTTGACAGGAGTTTGAAAAAATATTAGGAATGTCCCTATCTTCCATGTGGTTTACCTTGGTCTTGTACATTAAATACCTAGTCATCGTTATGCTCTTGATGGGGAAAAGAGGAATTTATATGAGGATGATAGGATAGGGTGTATTACCTTTGGGATGAAGATCGATTCCAAGATATTTGTATAAAGTCACTTCCTCATCGTTGTCATACAAAAAATTAGCATTGGATTTAATTATCATAACCTTCATTTTGTTAGTGTTAACAATCATACCTATACTCAAGTAGAAATATTTTCCATGATATTAGGGGATTCATAAATATTTTTAAGGTAGGAATTCCCATCCTTTTAATTAGAACTTTGTATCTACTTATCTTATTAGATATGAAACTTTCCATTACATAGGCTCGAAGTCATTACAACAATACTTATTCATGCCATTTTTAAGGAATTGAATCCCGGTGGGGAAGATAACAATCATTCCTCACAATCATCCAAATTATACCCAATTGATATCACATAGTTAACACTACTTTTACACTAATCTGAGAATGCCATCTCCATGTGGGATATGAATTTAAGGTAATTGTTTTTAAATATATACTCGTCAATAGATGTGTTTAAAAAGATTTTGAATAGTTAACAAAAAGCTCGCATATCGACTTCCTTCCCATCTCTGTGACAAATAGAATCCAACCTCAATTTTGATATTAATCGATGGATATCAGCCGTTCGATTGTGTTGTCTACAAGTTCATCTTGTCCATCCAATCCAATGCATTTTAGTACAATCCACATCAGTTTGTTTTTCTTTGTCCGGGAAAAAGCAGAAATATCCCATTTTTATGGCCATTGAATTCGAATTCAGATGAGCTTCATCTCTCCTTGTTACTTGGCTGCCAAAATAATACCCACCATGAATGAATTTACTTTCTATTATAATTAATTATTTCAATTTTAGTTAATCGTTGAACTGGTATTGCTTGAGGTTTATATATATTTTTATTTTCACCTAAATGTGAGGTGATTGTTGAATAATAATGGCGAAATGTCATAATTAAGAAATGGTTATAACAGATTTATATTGTAGATTTATATTGTAGGCAAGATTTGTGATTGAGTGATTATCCATAAATTAAGGAAGTGTTATAGGCTATCCTAACCTATAAATATTTCTATAAATATAAATATGTATGTAATTTATCAATTGTGAATATAGAATGTGAATATAAAGTGTGTGAGCATAGTCTCACTTGTGATGTGCCCTTGTGGCATCACTGATTGTTGCGCATTACTCCTATTTTAAGTTGGTATCAGAGTGCAAGAGATTAACACCTGTGTGAAAATGCGTACAGGAGCTGAGGGTCTCCTGCTGTTTGCATGCTGGAGTGCTGCGTTGCAATATCTTTCTCTGTGGTCGCGTGTAGTATTCGTTGTCCGTATGTTTGCTGGTCGTTGACTGGTGTGAGGGCGCATACATTGCTGGAGTGTTCGTTGATTAACATCTTTTGTGGTTTGATTTCCTGCTATTTGTGGGGAGTTGTTCGATGTCCCGTGCAGTGTTGTTCCTCTTATATGTTGTATGAGTGTTGTGTGATGTCCGAGTTCTTTTTTATTTGTGTGTGAAGGAGTGTTTGACTGTTGTCACTGCAGTCGCTGCATCGATCCCTTGAGTGTTCGCCTCTAATTATCTCAAGATCTGGGATAAGGAATTCGTTAGTATCATTCCAGCCACTTTGTTCAACATCAAGTTTTTTTTTGGCTCGTTATTTCTACGTGGATATTCTGAATATTCTGCATTGCGTGAAGTTGATCCAGTGTGGAGTGTTGTCGACTGAAGATCAATCGCCTGTGTGCCATGTGTGCTGTCTCTGCAAGTTGAGTGCTATCGATAGTGGAGTGCATCGATAAACTATAAAGTGGAGTGTTGCTATACATTGTGGAAGTGCTATAAAATTGATTACTCTGCAAACAAACAACAAATTCGCGAACGTGTTAAAGATTGGATCCAATTCTACCTACTTTCCCAGTCCTGTGACAATTCAGAAGTTGTTGTTGAGCAGTCCCATCGTCGTTTCCATCCAAGGGACACCAAATTCTCTACTAGCAAGCGTATCAATAAATGTTAATTTCATCAATGTTAATGGTGGTCATCCCCTGAACCATAAGCTAGTGTAAATCATTGCTGGTGAATTGGTATGGCAAATCGATGCTCCTGACACCATCACAACATTCTCCACGACATTATTTCCTTGTCGTTCATTAATTTTCCTGTCGAGCATCCTACAGGCGTGGTCAGAACTACTACGGTGGAGGTGTGTTGTAAGCTCAGTTTCACATTTCTGCTGTTGGAGCAGAGATCGTTGTTGTTGGAGATCGCTGCCCAGTCCGTTGTTGAGGGCCTCAAAGATTGCTGCTATGGAGAGGATATTGCTCACTCTATCCCATTGATAACTTGGCCCTTTGCCGATGATACAAATGATCTCCCTGACATAGCCCAACTGCGTGGACAAGGAATTTGTTTGTGTAAATTCGACCATTTGCCTTTCTATACAACCTGAATGATCCAGATTTTATGAGAATAACTAAATGACTATAGATTATTAACATGTGCTTAACATAAAATAAGAGAGATATAGTAAAATTGGTTTTCTATTCAATAAGGAAATAAGCTCAAACTGTAAAATGTAGCGGAAATAAGCTTCCTAGAATGGTGGCGGCTTATCTCTGAGAAGAGATGTGACGGCTTGCTTTGGAGGTTTTTTTACAATAAAAAAGAATGCCAAAAAACCTATACATACAAAAAGTTAAGCCTAGGAGATGAAGCACCAAAATTCATCTGGGCCCAAAGTTAGTACATCAACTTCCCGGGGTCATAACTTTTGCATACGATCTCCGTTTTAGGCATATGATAGCACATTGGAAAGGTATCATCGAGAAGATTCATTTTGGGGGCTCAATAATCCCTTCGATTATCATTGAGAATATCTATACTGAAAATCCTTCATTTAGGCCCTCAAAATAGCCCCAGAAGTTAAAACTGCTAAAAATAGTAAATTGCCAAAATTGTCAGAAAATTGTTTTGAGCCAGTTGGAAGAGGTGGGTGGCCACTGATATCTAATTGAATCAATCCTCCCTCCTTAGGAAGCAATGGTCTCCATTGTGTTGAGGTCCCCCATCAGAAGAGAAAATTTCTGCTGAATTTGGCCCCGGGTGAGCCACTTGCCTTGGTGCAGGAGCTGCCCTGCCTTGAAGACTCGATAAAGTTGGATATTTTGCTGTTGAGTGCCCTTGATTTGTGTTTCCACAATCTGATCGTTGGATGTTGGTTGTAAGCAGTCGGGGTTGAGCTCTTTTGGTGTCAACTTCTCTGCTACGTCTGAGGTGTCTAATAATGGTGGGAAATAAGGGTGAAGGAGATCCATGTTGAACACTAGGTGTAGGCCAAGGAAAGGAGGAATTTTGAGATCAAAATCATTATCCCCCATGGCCTTGGTGATGGTGTACGACCCATAATGGAGTGGGAAAATCTTTCGATGGGGTACTGTAAGGAATTCTTTCTGCAAGTGCAACCAAACTTTGTCGCCCACTTGAAACTTATGTGGCACCTGATGTTGATCATGGCACTGCTTGTACTTGTCATTGAACTTCTGAAGGATATCATGAACCTGTTGGTGGATGTGATGGATCCGCTCAATTAACCGGGTGGCTTTGTCAACTTTAGTTGGAGCAGGAGATGAGTCGGTCGAGGTGACCACAATGGGAAGTGAAATATATATGGGACCCAATGGTTGGAATCCCAACCCCACTTAAAAGGGGTTGTGGCCATTTGAGCTATGTAGGGCTCGATTGTAGCTATGTTGGACATAGGGAAGGATCTCATCCCATGTGAGAGGGTGATTTGAATTATACATGCGAAGGATATGCACAATCATTCAATTGACGACCTTGGTTTGACCATCTATCTCGAGGTGGAATGCCGTGGATTTGGTGAGCTTGGTGTCCAATAGTAAATAGAGGCTCAACCAGAATGTGTTGAGAAATCAACTGTCCCAATATGAGACAATGGTTTGTGGGATTCCAAAATGTACCCAGACTCGTTCAAAGAAGAGTTTGGCATGGCCTCTGCTGTGATGTTCTTCTTGCAGACAACCAGAATCGCCATCTTAGAAAAGTGATCAACAACCACAAAAACACAGTCATTTCCCCACTTGGTGGATGGGAGGCTCAACATGTAGTCCATTGAGATGTATTCCCATGGCCTATCAGGAGTAGGAACAGGGGTGTACAAGCCCTATTTCTTAGTGGTCGGTTTGGCAATAATGTAGGCAGTGCAGGACCTGATATACTTGATGACCTCCTGTTGAAGTTTCGGCTAGTAGAAATGTTTCTGTAGCATCGCCACTGTATTTTTGACGCTGAAGTGTCCTGCCACTCAACTGCAGTGGGCTTCCCAAATCAGCTTCGCTCGCTTTCTTGATGGAACAAAGATATGGCCCAGCTGACACAACAACCCATCCTGAAGATGGAAATTATCGACAATTGCATTTGCACACAACATTTCATAGGTGGTGACGAATTCTGTGTCTATCTCATAGAGTTGGGGCCATCCATAGGTCTCATGGCCGCAGGATTCTAACACTGTGGTGAGTGTCGCGACTAGCGGTCTGCTGAGGCAATCAGTGATGCGATTGGTGCTTCATGTTTTATACTTGATGTTAAGGTGGAATCGTTGCAAGTATGTGGACCACTTTTGATGGTGATCATTCTGCAATTTTCCTTGTGTCTGCATGAACTATAGTGGATTATGATCAGTGTGGATGATTGTCTCCTTCCCAAGAATGTAATGTCTCCACTGGTGGCAGACTTTCACAATGGAGTACATTTCTTTATCGTAAGTAGGGTACTTACGAATGAAATTTGATAGTGTCTCACTATGATAGGCCACGAGGTGGTTGTGTTGAGTGAGAACGATGCCCATCGCATAGTCTAAAGCATCTATCTCGATCACAAAGGGATGTTGCAGGTATGGTAGTGAAAGTACTGGGGCTGAGCACAAGAGCTACCTCAAATTGTCGAACACTTGTTGTTGGGAACGACCCCACACAAATTTCACCTTACCACCACCCCTGATTATTTGGCTAAGGGCCCATGCAATATGGGAGAATCCTAACACGAACCTATGGTAGAAATTGGCAAGGCGCAAGAAAATCCTAAGCTCAGTGAGTGTGGTTGGGGATGGCCAGCCACGGATGACTTGGATCTTGGCTAGATCCACATGTACGCCATGCTGATCAATTATGTAGCCTAGGTAATGGACCATGTCCATGCCAAAGGAGCATTTTTCCAAGTTGGCATATAGCTTGTTCTATCGTAGGGTGTGCAGAACCTGCTGAATATGCTACAAGTGTTCGACCCAAGTCTTCCTGTAAATGAAAATGTCATCCAGATACACCACTACAAATGTTTTGGTGAATGGTCCCAGGATATCGTCCATCATCCTCATGAAAGTGGATGGAGAATTTGTCAAACCAAAGGCCATGAACAACCATTCAAAAATTTCTTCCTTTGATTTGAAGGCGGTTTTCCATACATCTGTCTATTCTATCGGGACCTGGTGGTAGCCAAACTTCAAATCAATCTTACTGAAGTATTTTTCCCCCATGAGTTGATCAAGGAGGTTATTGATTCAGGGAATCGGGTATTGGTTTCTGACTGTGATTTTATTCAGAGCCCGATAATCAATGTAGAGTCACCAGGTTCTATTTTTCTTCTCTACTAGCACGATTGGGCTCCCGCAAGGTGATGAAATGGGACAGATGTGCCCCATTGTGGAGCAGTTCTTAGATTTGTCGCTTGATCTCCTCATTCTCTAACATAGAGCAACAATAGATTGTCCCATTGGGCAGTGGTGCATCGGGGGTCAGATTGATGGGGTGCTTGACCTGGTAGTGCAAAGGTACGTCGATAGGTGAGGAGAAGATATCTGAGTATTCTTCCACAACATTATCTACTTTCTTTTGCTGTGTGGAGAGGTCGACCGCAGAGAGCCGGGATGTGGCTGTGATCTTTCGCTTATTCTGAGAGTGAATCACGAAGAAGACAAACTTCCCCATTTGAGAGATGACCTTCCTACATTTCTTAGCAGAGATCAAGGAAATAACACTAGGTGGGACTGCCTTGGGTATCCTGTACAATTTCCTGTTCAAAGTATAAGAACACTACGAGGACTAGACACATGTACAATATGACATTTCCATAAATAATGTTGGCCCAAAATAACATCACAAACATCGAGAGGAGAAACATCACACAATACCTCTACTTTGAAGGGATTACTGTCGTACAATAGTTGACATTGTTGGTTGACGCGAAGATCACTTCCTTGGTGGAGTCATCCAATGGTGTAGGGTTGTGGGTGCGGTGTTGTCGGTAGGGCCAACCGCTTGATGACCTCTGCTAATATGAGGTTCTTCTGGCTACCGTTATCCATGATGAAGTGTAGGGGGGTGCCTTTTACCTACATCTGTGAATGGAAGAGGTGTTCTCCTTCTTCTGGCTCATCTAGTTCACCAGGCTAGAACTTGGTGGTAGTAACAGTGGCACTGGGTTTCGCATCAATGATCCATCTTCCCCTTTCTGTTTCTGGCTTAGAGTCTGACCCTGCATCTGAGTAAGACACTTTCACTTCGGCCACCAGTGACTTCTTTGAGCGACAGTTAGCAGTGTTATGCCAAGGGATCTTATGGAAGTTGCACCACTTCTTGGTATCTTTCTTTGTCTTTCCAGTGTCCTTCTTTGCTTGCAGGTTGGACGGGTTGTCCTAATACTTTCCATCTTTTCTCTGTCCTTTGTTCTGTGGGTTGGGGTCGCCCTTTCTTGGATTTTATTGTGAGGGGTTCCTAGGCCCAAATTACCGCGTCTTTTGTTTGAGCTTCTGCTCGATTTTGATGACATATCAGTAGGCCGTGCCCAAGGATGAGATGTCCAAAAATTCCGTTTTGGTCCGAATTTATCAATGCAGAGTGCCGTGATACTTGAGCACCAGATGTTGCTCCAAATCTTTGATACCCATCTTGGTGCGCAAGGTATGAAAGATATTCGTGAAATATGGCACTGCTTGGTCTCTTTCTTGCCGCAATGTGGTCCATTTGGTATACAAGTTGTCATAACTTCCAACATGGTAGTATTGTTCCTTAATAACATCCCTAAAGGAATCCCAGGTGGTCGTGATAGTAAATAATAAGGGTTCCTCTATTTCCTTTTGCTCATAGAAAGTTTCCCACCAATATTTGACATGGGGAATGACTTTGAGGAGCACAAAAGTACAATCTTTTCTCTATTCAAAAAGTTATGGATAGAAAAATACCCTTCTAGTAGATTCAACCACTTGTCTACAACACATGTGTCTATCCGACCTTCAAATATAGGAATATTGAAGTTTATTTGTACCTTGAAGGGGGTGGCGCCTCCGCTCGAAGAAGATGCATTGCCTGTTGGGAGTCATCGAAGGATTTGCACGAAACTATCCATGATCTTGTTCCTTTGTTGCATGAGGGATTCCTCAATCAACAGTTTGAAAGGATCTCCTGTCCCATCATCTTTTTTTTCTCCTTCCATGAGAGGTCACTTGGATGTGCGAGATCTTTTGTCCTCAAGAGAAACAAGCTCGAGACCCAACTCTTTGTACTTCGACCATTTTTGGGGACATGAATTAAGACGATAAGGAGAATCCGCTCTCATACCACTGATCTAGATTTTATGAGCATAACGAAATGAATATAGATTATTAACAGGTGCTTAACAAAAAATAACAAAGATACAAAAAAACTGGTTTTCTATTCAATAAGGAAATAAGATGAAACTGTAAAATGCAGCGAAAACAAGCTTTCTAGAATGGTGGTAGCTTATCTCTGAGAAGAGATGTGACAGTTGTGCTCATTCGCAAGAAGATGATTACAATGAGGCTCTGAAGGCCCTTTTACAATAAAAAGGAATTTCAAAATTCCTAGACATCCAAAAACCTAACCCTATGAGATGAAGCACCAAAAGTCATGTGGTCCCTGTTTGGGTAAGTTAGTACATCAACTTCTTGGGGTCGTAACTTTTGCATACGATCTTCATTTTAGGCGTACGATAGCCTGTTGGAGAGATATCATCGATTATATTCATTTTGGGGGCTCAATCATTCATTTGAGTATCATTGAGAATCTCTATCCCGGAAAACCTTCATTTAGACCCTCAAAATGGCCCCGGAAGTTAAAATTGCTAAAAATAGTAAATTGCCAAAATTGTCAAAAAACTATTTTGAGCCAGTTGGAAGAGGTGGGTGGCCAAAAATTCCATTTCGGTCTGGATTTATCAATGCAGAGCGTCGTGATACTTGAGCACCAGATGTTGCTCCGAATCTTTGATACCCAGCTTGGTGCGCAAGGTATGAAAGATATTCGTGAAATATGACACTGCTTGGTCTCTTTCTTGCCGCAGTGTGGTCCATTTGGTATACAAGTTGTCATAACTTCCAACAGGGTAGTATTGTTCCTTAATAACATCCCTAAAGGAATCCCAGGTGGCCGTGATAGTAAATAATGAGGGTTCCTCTATTTCCTTTTGCTCATAAAAAGTTTCTCACCAATATTTGACATGGGGAACGACTTTGAGGAGCACACAAGTAATCTTTTCTCTATTCGAAAAGTTATGGATAGAAAAATACCCTTCTAGTAGATTCAACCACTTGTCTACAACATATGCGTCTATCTGACCTTCAAATATAGGAATATCAAAGTTTATTTGTACCTTGAAGGGGGTGGCGCCTCCGCTCGAAGAAGATGCATTGCCTCTTGGGATTCGTCTAAGGATTTGCATGAAACTATCCATGATCTTGTTCCTTTGTTGCGTGAGGGATTCCTCAATCAACAGTTTGAAAGGATCTCCTGTCCCATCATCTTTTTTTTCTCCTGCCATGAGAGGTCGCTTGGATGTGCGAGATATTTTGTCCTTAATAGAAACAAGCTCAAGACCCAACTCTTTGTACTCCGACCATTTTTGGGGACATGCATTAAGATGACAAGGAGAATCCGCTCTCATACCACTGATCCAGATTTTATGAGCATAACGAAATGAGTATAGATTATTAACAGGTTCTTAACAAAAAATAACAAAGATACAAAAAAACTGGTTTTCTATTCAATAAGGAAATAAGATGAAACTGTGAAATGCAGCGAAAACAAGCTTGCTAGAATGGTGGCAGCTTATCTCTGAGAAGGGATGTGACAACTGTTCTCATTCGCAAGAAGATGATTACAATGAGGCTCTGAAGGCCCTTTTACAATAAAAAGGAATTTCAAAATTCCTAGACATCCAAAAACCTAACCCTATGAGATGAAGCACCAAAAGTCATGTGGTCCCTGTTTGGGTAAGTTAGTACATCAACTTCTTGGGGTCGTAACTTTTGCATACGATCTTCATTTTAGGCGTACGATAGCCTGTTGGAGAGATATCATCTATTATATTCATTTTGGGGGCTCAATCATTCATTTGAGTATCATTGAGAATCTCTATCCCGAAAAACTTTCATTTAGACCCTCAAAATGGCCCCGGAAGTTAAAACTGCTAAAAATAGTAAATTGCCAAAATTCTCAAAAAACTATTTTGAGCCAGTTGGAAGAGGTGGGTGGCCACTGATATCCACTTGGATCACTGCACTTTCCATTTCTTCACTGTGAAGAGGAGAAATCTAGAGTGTGGATCCATAAAGAAACATTGAATGTTGGATAGAAACAACATTAAATTTTTAGTGCTATGAGAAGTTAAAAGGAATCTGTTGAAAGAAGACTCAATCTGAAGGAATGGGTCATCAAAGAAGGTTGAAACAGCTTCGGAGAGATCTGAAACATATGAGGAGGAAGAATCAACATGAAGAGTTATTATATTCTGTAGATCAGTATGATGTGTTCCCAACTGTAGAACTTGTCTTTGACGAGAAGAATGTGGAGCTAGATCTGAATGAATAATTTGATGAATTATATGAAATAGTGATGCCAAATTTTCCATTCTTCTCAAGTTTACATTATGAACCTTGGGCAACTGAAATGAAAAAAATACTATGGTTAGTAGATTTATTGCATTATGATCATGAAGGTCATGCCAATTTCTATGATAAGAGAAGACGTGCAATAACATTACAACTTATTATATCAACAGTGGATGAAAACATTTTGTTTAGTATTTTGCGTGAATTTGGTGAAATACCTAGTCCAAAAATATTTTGGGATATTCTTGAAATGAAGAAGTGGAGTGAGAATGTTGAAGTTGATGAAGGTATTGACAATCTCGTAACTGGAACATAGACTAAAAATGACATTATTGAAGTCGCAATGATTAATGAAGGAACTGACAATAAAATAACATTTAGTGATTTTCTTAATTCAACTGAGATTGATAATGGAGATTAATGTATAACTGTTAATGAACCCCTGGGTGAATCTATGGTCAATTTAGTTAAATATTATAATGAAAATTTTTCAAGTGAAGGTTGGTTACAAGTGTTACAAGAGAATAAACTCGTAGATGATTTGTTAAGTGGAAAAGTAACCTTGTTTGCAGAACATGTGGATGAAACTACAACAGGGAAGATTATTGCAAAAGAAGAAGAAAAAGACAAAGATGATTCAACACTTGAAGACAATGGCCTTAATGCAACAACAATAAATGTAAAAGAAGTTGAACAAGAAGAAGATCACTCAAATGAAGTGTCAACAAAGTTTGAAGAAGATTTACAGTTTTTTGAAGAGTGGCTTGAAACACCATGTTTTGATGGATCCTGCACAAAAGTTGCAGTAGCAGACAATAGAAATGAAAAATCACTAAATGACGAAGACGACATAGAATGGGAAGCAACAATGGATACATCTGATGAAGTTCATGGAACTCTGATGCATTGGAGTCTTGAAGAAATTAAATTTTACTATGAGTTAATGTTGCAACAAATTGATGATCAAAAGCTCAATAGTGAAGAGAAAACAACATAGAATGGTATGTGGCAGTATCTCACATAAACAATTTTTCGAAGGAAAAGTTGAAGAGGACAAACATGGACAATATGAAATAATTTTCATATTGATGACAAACTCCAACAAGAAGATTACGCATAAGAAGCTGAAACATGGAATTTTCAGCAAAAGAGGAAGACTTAAATTGAAAATGCACAGAGGTTTCAGAATCTGGAAAAGAAGGAAGAAAAAACTCACTCATACATGGAGTTGAAACAAATTTTAAGGTTTTGTTTGAATTGTTCTTCATAATGTTTGTAATCCTAGTTGAGACTAAGACCATCAGGCATGTTATGGATTTTATTGTATTAAATCCATTTCTCCATTAAGGAGTGTTGGATAATAATGGCGAAATGCCATAGTTAGGAAATGGTTATAACACATTTCTATTTTATGCAAGATTTGTGTTTGAATAGTTTTCAGATCCACAAATTTAGGAGGCTGTTAGAGGCTATCCTGACCTCACTTATTGTTGTGCATTACTCTGATTTTAAGTGTGATTAGATTAATTATTTTTCTTCAATATTATTAAATGGGCTAACAATTGGATGACTCAATTAAAGGGAGGACTATGATTAAACATTCCCTCATTATTCAATAGTAAAGCCTTCATCCAACTTCAAAATATAAATGTCTACCATTATAATCATTGTAATTAGTAATTGTTTCAAAAAATTATATTAATTGAAAAATTATTGTTATTTTGTTGTATAAAGAAACAATAACATTTATTACTATTACTTTGTGGCTAGATATATAAAATACACACTAAATCATTAATACAAATTTAATAACCAAATCTAATTTAGAAATAACAAATAACAATTATATTTTTAATTTTAAATAAGAATAATTAACCCAAACATTATACTACTATAATATTAATTTGCAATTAAACAAATGTACCCAAGAACCACACATATATAATAGGTTATGCTCCCACATTTCCGATATTTGTGACATCACCACGGCACGTTCACAAACTTTGGTTGTGTGCAAAGTTTTGTGGCACAATGCCCTTTGTTTTAGTTGTATTAGGGAAGTATTATTGATTTGTGAAGCGAAATTTTATTTATAGTTCAAATTCATCTCTCTAATATTGATGAAGTTTACTCTTTTTTTGTCATATTTTGTGTTTATATATAATTGTTTATTTTATGAATTTTATTTATTATTAAAATGTTTGTAATAATTCTAACACTTTTTATTATGATGTTTGTAAAAGTTTTTATACATTTTTAATTAAACTAAAATATATAATTTAAAAATAAAAATTAATTAGATTAAAAACTATATAATATATAATAGTAATGTTAAATTCGATGTTATCAAAAAGCATTATTTGGTTCATAGATTTGATCCCATCCAAACAGGTTCATGTATTTTTGTTAATTATATGTTTTAACTTATTTCATATCCTCCTCCGGCTTAGCTAGAAGAGTTAAT
>JZKD02S1819170.1:982533-1014658 GCA_000966675.3 Picea glauca
AGTTTATATTTATTAATTTCTATATAAACAACTTGTAATGAACTTTCCTTCAAAACCACTTAATAATAATAAGAGACACATCAAACATTCAATAAATCAAGTATTAATTTGAAATGCTTAAAATATATTGTTAATACTCTAATGTTTATCTCTTTTCATATAATATCAAAAAACATTACGAGCACTTTCTAGTTCATTATATGTAAGAATATTGTAATTTATTTTGTATTAATGAGTATTAATTTGAAATGCTTAAAATATATTGTTAATATTTTTATGTTGATCTATTTTCATATAACATAAAAAATATTATCATCACTTTTTAGTTCATTATATGTAAGAATATTATGATTTATTTTGTATTAGAAGTAAGAGAGATAGAATGAAGAGAATTTTAGTGATTTGAATTTGGAATTCTTTGTAAATGGAAAATATGCAATAAAAAAAATTTAATAGAAAAGGATTCAAAGAATAATTGATTTTAAGTATCTCTAAAGTATGATTAATTGTAAGAAAAAGAAGTTTAGTGATAGGAAAATTGATATAAGATGAGAAAAAGTAGTACCTCTAAGCTAGATAATTAATTATGTGAAAGTTAATTAGAGATGAGATGTTACTCTTAATGAAATATTTGGGAGACTATAATAGCCAAGTGGGATAAGGTTGTCAAATCATCTATTATTAAAGACATAATTGTGGATTATTATCACTAAGTTGGGGAAGAACATTTGAAAAATTAGGAAAACCAATCTTATCGAGCCTTAAGAATTTATGCTTGGCTATATGCCAATTATATGAAGACTTAAAGCAGGGGTGTGATACATTGCTTCTAACATTTGGTGCAAGGAGTCTCTTTGATATCATGAGATGGATTACCATAGTGTGGAGAGGAGGAGAGGGGTGATAAAGATATGGAAATAGGGTTATTAAGAAAATTGTTGGTGAACAATTAGGTAGTTCTAGATCACTTAATCCTTTATGTAAGGAAAATAGATAAATATTCCTACTACCTATCTTTTGAAGAACAATAAATAAATATTCCTACTACCTTTGTATTGAATCATATGTTTCTTTAAGTATAAAAAATAAATATTATTACTACTTTTTATCCTTTTCTCAAGATTCAGAGAATTTGAAAAAGTTAATGCATCATTAAAAAAATTAACAAAATTAGAACCAAACCTTAGACTTATTAAACCTGATACTAAGAAATTTATTGAACGTGACAATCAATTATATTGGATTTGTGGATAATACGGTTTTTTATTGTCTCTTTGGCATATTGTTATGGAAGTTATGGAAATTAGTAAGGTTGTTCAATTTGTTGAAACAAATTGGCTTAAATTGGAAGCAACACTTACTACATTAGTGTTGGTTGTGGAGCCTAATTATCTTCTTGATTCAAAGGTATTTGTTTTGAGCCATGTTTATACCCCATGAAGATTGTACATCCCTCCATGCAGGGGGGTTGTAGGGGGAGATTCCCCCCTTGTAGGGGTTCAAGGATAAAGCCCCTGAAGGAAAATTTTCTTGTAAATGTATATTGTAATTTCATAGTCAATCTGGACCATTCATTATAAGGTCACCGATATGATGGTAGAGATTATGTTAAGGTTTTTTTCCATAGAAGGAAACCCTATTTTATGAGGTAATTGTATTGTGGTTGTGTATGATTGCGAATATTGTATTATGAGAGAGGAGACTATGGGAGAAAGAAGAGGAAGTTACAACGATTGTGTTGTAGGTTGTATCCTTTCATTTTGTTTGATAATAAAAAGGAAGGACCTGAAAATTTCTCTGGTGGATGTAGCCCACACTGGGTGAACCACGCATATCTGTGTCTCTATTGTATTGTGTATCTTATGTGTTTTTATTTCCGCATTTGTTTTATTTTATTTCTTTGTGATCTTGCTTTTCTAACAACTGGTATCAGAGGGAAAGGTAACTTGCAGGAAAAGAGGGTTCTTGGTTCAAGTGGGAGCAATGGCGGAAGATGGAGAGTTTAGGGTCAAAAAATTTAACGGCCAAAACTACCAGTTATTTAATATGTAGATGGAATATTATTTACATCAAAATGATCTATTCCTACCATTGGGAGGAATAATATAGAATTCGATAGCTATGAAGGATGAATGGGAGGTTCTTGATAGAAAGACACTAGGAATGATATGACTGAGCCTAGTAGTGTCGATGGATTTAAATATTTAAAAATAAAATACAAAGAAGGAGTTGATGGATGCATTGGATAAACTGTATGAAAAACCCTCGATGTCCAATAAGGTATTTCTAATGAATATATTATTTAATATGAAGATGTCAGAAGGTGGGTCTCTTGCAGATCATTTAAATGAATTTAATATGGTTACTAATCAACTAAGTTCTGTAAAAGTAGACTTTGATGATGAGGTCAGGGATTTTCTAATCTTGTTCTCATTTCTAGAAAGATGGAATGACTTGGTCATGGTTGTAAGTAACTCTTTCCTTTGTTCAAACACTTTAAAATTTGAGGATGTTGTTGGTGTTCATTAGCGATGGAATGTGACAGAAAAGAAGATGTGAGACGTCAAGTAATGCATTAAACATGGATAGTAGGGGAAGACAAAAGGATAGAGGAAAAGACTCAGGGAACCGTGGGAATTATAGGAAGGGAAGATCCAAATCTAGACCGGGAAATATAGAGTGCTGGAATTATGGGAAGAAATGACATATAAAGAAAGACTGCAGAGCTCCAAAGAAACAAAGAGATGGACACCGAGAGAAAAATCAAGAAGCAAATGTAACAAGTGATGTGTTACAAGATGCTTTTATTGTTTCTGTAGATAATATTTATGAGTCTTGGGTAGTATATTCGGGGGCTTCATTTCATGCCACACCCCATAGAATTTTTTTTCTAGATTATGTTTAAGGTGATTTTGGACAGGTTCATTTGGGTGATGATGCACCATGAAAAATTGTTGGAATGGGTAAGGTACAGATAAAACAAAAGAATGAAAACCAATGGTTATTGAAAGAGGTAAGACATGTACTAGATCTTAGAAAAAATCTAATTTCAACATGGTAGTTGGGAAGTGAAGGTTGTATATCTATATTTATAGATAAGGCGTGGAAGGTCACCAAAACATCACTGGTGATAGAAAAAGGAGAGACAGTAGGTACATTTTATTTATGTACTGGTAATATTGATTCTTCTATCTCTTTAGATTCTACAAGAGTGGATACAACACTATGGAATGATAGGCTTGGACACATGAATGAGAAGGGGATGCAAATACTTCACAAAATAAATTTATTGCCAGATATTAAACAAATTGATTTGGATTTTTTTGAGCAGTGTGTTTATGGAAAAAAAAAGAGAGTCATATTTCTCAAACATGGAAAGGAAAAGAAGAATGAAAGGTTAGAGCTTGTGCATACATATGTATGGGGACCATCTCAGGTATCATCTCTTGGTGGCTATCATTATTATGTTACTTTTATTGATGATGCAACTAGAAAAACTTGGGTTTATTGCATTCAAAAAAATAATGATGTTTATGATACTTTTAAGAAATGAAAATCTTTGGTTGAGAATGAGAGAGGAAAAAGGTTGAAGTGTCTCATATCAAATAATGGAGGTAAATACTGTAGCAAGGAATTTGATTATTATTGTTCATACCATGGGATTTGTAGAGAAAAGACAGTTCCAGGAACATCACAAGAAAATGGTGTGTCAGAAAGGATAAACAAGATAATCATGGAACATGTAAGGAGTATGCGATTGCATGCAGGGTTTCCCTTAAAGTTTTGGGAAGATGTTGAAGATAATTTTGTTTACTTGATAAAAAAGGAAATTCAAGTTCTTTGGATGGTGGAATCCTAGAGGAGGCATGGACGGGTAAAAAGGTAAACTATCCATTTCTTAAGACTTTGAAGCATTTTCCATATTGACAAAGAAAATAGAACAAAGCTTGAAGAAAAATCCAAGAAGTGTACCTTTATTGGATACATTGTTAATGATTTTGGTTATCGTTTATGGGATTATGAAAATAAAAAAAATCATTAGGAGTAGAGATGTCATATTCAATGAGAAGGTCATGTACAAATATCAATTGCAGAGAAATAAACATGAAAAAGAAAAACCATAATACATAGTGCTTGATGAAATCACTGAAAAATAAATTCCAAAGGTACTAGAAAATCAAAATGTACAACAATAAGAGCAACATGTACCTCAAAATCCTGCAAGTATTCTTAAAATATCTACCAGGTTAAGTAGACCCCCTAAATGATATTGTCCTTCATTGTATTATTTATTGTTGATTAATTCTAGTGAACTCAAAATTTATGAAGAGGCGGTGCAATAGACACTAAAAAGAAGTGGGAGAAAGGCATGAAAAAATAAATTAATTCCTTGGTAAATAACCAGACTTGGGACTTGGTTCAGTTTCCTATAGGAAAAAGAGCATTGCAGAATTAATGGGTTTACAGGTTGAAGGAAGAAGATGGAAGAAAAATCATTACAAGGTTAGACTTGTTGTAAAGGGGTTTTCATAAAAGAAAGGTACATATTATGATGAAATATTTTCTCCTATTGTTAAAATGACTTCAGTAAGGACTATTTTAAGTATTCTAGCAGTAGAATATTTTCATGTTGAATAGTTAGATGTAAAAACAACTTTTCTCCATGGGGATTTGGATGAAGAGATTTATATGCAGCAGGGACAAGGGTATGACGTCAAAGGGAAGGAAAATATGGTATGCAAGTTGAAAAATAGCTTGTATAGCCTAAAACAATCTCCAAGGTAGCTGTATTTGAAGTTTGACATGCTTATGACAGAACAAGGTTGTAGTAGATGTCATTCTGATCACTGTGTTTATTTTAAAAGGCTAGAAAATGGAAGTTGTTCTATGTTGCTATTGTATGTAGATGACAAGCTTGTTGTAGGGTCTAATATGCAGGATGCAAATTTTCTCAAGAATAAATTAACTAATTCATTTGCGATGAAGGATTTGGGTGCTACAAAAAAAATCCTTGGTATGAGAATCACAAGAGATAGGAAAAATCACAAATTGAGATTGTCTCAGGGTGAGTACATAGAGAAGGTGTTCGAGAGGTTTATAATGCATAATGCAAAACCAGTTAGTACACTTTTGGCCAGTCATTTCAAATTAACTAAGGAAATGTGTCCCAAGACACATGAGGAGATATAATACATGTGTAGGGTCCCTTATTCATCAATAATTGGAAAGTTGATGTATGCAATGGTTTGCACAAGACTAGATATTGCACATGAAGTGGGAGTTGTGAGAAGGTATATGAAAAATAAAGGTAAAGGACATTGTGAGACATTAAAGTGGACTCTTAGGTATTTGAGAGGTACTTCTACTCATGCATTATGTTTTGGAGGTTTAGGCATTTTTCTACATGGATATGTTGATTCAGATATGGCAGGAGATAAAGATAGCAAGAGTAGCACCACATGGTATGTTTTTACTGTAGGTGGAATAGTAGTAAGTTGGATTTCAAAAGTACAAAATATTATTGCACTTTCAACAACAAAAGCATAGTATGTAGATGCTACAGAGGCTAGTAAAGAAATGATTTGGTTACATAGTTCTATCGAGGAAATGGGAATGAAGAAGGAGAATACTAGCACTGAGAGTGCCATTCATCTTTCAAAGAACAAAATATTCCATTAAAATACTATGAATATATAGTTATGGTATCATTTGATATGATCTGTCTTGGGAGATGGACATTTGAGGTTGGAAAAGATACATACTAGCCAAAATCTTGTAGACATGTTAACAAAGGGAGTAACCAGGGAGAAACTAAGTTCATGCTCAGTTTTAGTTGGCCTTCAAGCATGAAGGTCAAGATGAGAAATTTTACAGGTCCAAGGTAGATCATATTCCAGTGGGTACAACAACAGTGGGGTTGTCGTGATCAGTCTCCAAGTGGGAGATTGTTGGTTGTGGAGCATGATTATCTTCTTGATTCAAAGGTATTTGTTTTCAGTCGTGTTTATACCCCATGAAGACTGTACAACCCTCCATGCGGGGGGTGTTGTTCCTGAGTTTGTACTTTAAGGCTCTAAATTACACCATCAAGGCATCCGACAAGATAGAGAAAGCTAAGGATAAAAATGTAAGTTATATGAAAAGGGCTATTTCCAGTTCCTTAACTATCTCCGTCTAGCTTACCAGTTTTCCTGAATATTAATGTCTCTTTCAATTACTCCCCATGAACGTTCTAACTCAACCCGGTTATTTGTTGCCTATAGGATGGTGTTGAATAAATTCAAAGCAATACTCGTTTGATCTGATAGTCCAGGTTCAATATTAGGTTGTCTTGTAAATGGAACAGTCATGAGGGATAAAGACTGAAAGAATAAAATCTTGTGTTTTCTTTTAAGTCTTAGCTATTTTTTCTTCAAAACATTTAAGGAGAACCCGAAAACCTTGATTTAATAGTATGACAAAACTAAAGGTTGTTTCTGGTATCTGAGTTAAATTTCGAAAAGGGAATATGCATGAAAAGAAAAGAAAACATAAAGCTGTTGAAAAGGTGAGGCATCAATTGGAGAGGAATCTCACTTTGTGACAGAAGAGGAAAATAGTTAGGAAAAACTCTTAATGAAGCATATGATATTGAATTCTAAAACATCTATGAGTCTTGTATCTACTGATAGTCGATATAGAGGAAAGGTTGTAAATGATTAAATTGCAAGAATAATTAATTACCACAGTAGAGGTTGTACTAAATTGCAGTTAAGAATTCATCGAAGAGATATATGAAAAATATGATACAACAGAGAAATATATAACTCAAACTTGACTAGATCTGGAATCTTTAATCTGTATTTGTATTCATTCAAAAATATCTTCAAATTCTTCTTTTCAATGTGCCTAGAAAAATCCCTAGATTAGTATCCTAAAATTATATTTATACAAGATCACAGATGATTGTTGTTTGGTGATCTCCTAACTCCTAGGGGAAAAAAATTACAAGAATTGAAAACCCCAACTGTTTGCATGATTATCATTTATTCTCCTATCATCTTGATAATATAAGTTTTCAAAATGATACTTCATTGTTTTATTGAAGTATCTGCTTCTTTTGACCTGATACATTCAATACATTTTTCAAGAAAATGTTTGAAATTTCTGGGAGGCTTTGGAAGATCCTTTGCTTCAAATAGATAGAATTTTCTCTGAGTTTCTGGAAGCCAATCCTTTGCTTCAAATATATATAATTTTCTCTAAGTTTCTGGAAGCCGATCTTCAATCCCCTTACCAACAAACTTAATTGATTTCAATTTTAAGTTTGGCTTCACTAGCCACCTGTCTATTAGGGTAACATCCATTTCCTTTAACTGTGTAATTTCCATTTGAAATTCATTCAAACCCTCTTTGAAATTCAACTGGTGTCTTACAATGTTTATCTATATTAATTGCCCAGTGCAATTGTCTCTTCCAATACCTAATGATTCCTTGTCCAATAAATCAAAGATTCTTTCACAATTGTCTTTGATTTCTTTGATTATTTTCTTATTTTCTGCTATGTTGTTTTCCCATACCTTGAGCATGATATCGCCTCTAATTTTATCTGTGACAGAAAGCTTTGGAATTTTTTATACTTATTCATTTTCAGAACATACAACTTCCCTTTGGAAAGTGGCCCTTGCTTCTTTATCTTCTTTTTCTTTAAAAATAATATTATCAAGAGCATTGCTTGCTTCCTGAAAATAATTATGAATAATATCTACTTGGGAGATTACTTTATGTTGCTTGGCTTCTACCTTCGCATGTGTTTCCAGTGATTGGTCTTGAAAAACTTTCAGATCTATAACCTGGCATTTTATTGAATTCAAATTAGCATGTAGTTGTCTTACCAATTCTTCTTGTCGAATAACCTATATTTGGCTAGTCTTCATCTTCTCGTTCATCTCATCTAGACTCGACTTAAGCGATTGAATTTATTGATTTTCAGCAGCTCTGTCCTACTCTAGACCTTTATTTATTTCTTCTTTGATATTTTTCTCGGTATATTTTAGTTGATTTTACAACTGGGTTATCCTGTGGTTACTCTGTTCCAACCTTGCTCTCATATTGCCAACAGTGAATAGATTTGTTGTTGTCAGTGCTCCCATGGAGCCCGCCACCTCTATAGTGAAATCTCCCTCTTCCAAGTTTTTCCCATCCACCAACACCCTGTGTTTCTTTACCATACCACCTTCTCTCATATACATCTCCTGCTTTAATACAACCTTCCTCTTTTTACTAAAGAAGTAATGAGAGGGAGGTATTTCTTCTCTAGAGATAGGGTCGAGGTCACTAGCATATATGAATCCTACCTGAGGAAACCCAAAAGTAGGTTGTAAAGGGGTCAAGGAAGTGATAGGATTACCCAACTATGTGGATTTTATTTCTCTTGTTGTCTTGGGGGTATTAACATGAATATTAGATGATGAAGGGGGGGAAGATTGACTAGACTCGGGAGATGTCCCATAATTTCTTTCTTTTTTTTCTCTTGGATTCTCTAACTGTGGGACTTCTTTTTTTTGTGAAGATCCTTCTACCCCCTGTGGATTTCCCTCGATGTCTGCTTTATCCTGTGCTTTCTGTCCAAAGCCCGGGGGAATGTTTTCTGGTTATGGAGGAGATGTTGTTTCTTTGCCCTGCAATACCTTGGGCAAACTGCTTCGTTTGTGTCTTTGGAAGGTTAGAAGACTGGTTTGCAAGTCATATGATAACGTTTGTACCTTGTCTAACACCTCTTCATAGGTTTTGACCACTTTGAAAATGTCATCATGAGGGGATTCCTCATGTTCAAATGCTTTCATGCCATAGTGATCCATGTGGCTTCCCACTGTTTGGTAAGGGTTGTGTTTCCTATGTTTTAGACTCACCAAATTGACCTCCTCTAGAGCTGTAGCTTCAACTTTGGAATGACCTAGGTTGAGTAGTGAAAACCTTCCAATCTGTACGTGAAAGATTGGCCAAAACCTCTTTTGAGCTGTCTTAATCTCTATCCCAATATCGCCTGTTATTATCTGATGAGCTACCTCCCTGCCGACCAGTCTGTCAGGGAGGAATTTCAGAAGTGCATGAGGAGGGATAGAACATCTGAAAACCCTGATATAGGAGAAATTCTCCTCAATAAACCAATCAAAAACCGCCTTGAGGTTTCCTATGACCAACTATAAAATATGAGGGGGTGCACAACCATACAACATCTGATGCACCAGTATCACCACAAGATGACAAATTTTGTAGAAATAATCTTTAGCATTTTATTCCCACAACTTAGAATGATATTCATGAATAGGTTCAGTGCAAGCTAGGTTCCAACTCCAATTCATCAAAGGGAAAGGAGTTGTGAAACATATAGCGTCCATGATGTATGCTGACATGTAAAAAGCTACTGGTTTGCCACTAGATCTCATGGTTTGATTCTCCATAACCTCCTTATCTAGGTTATCTGATAGATATTTGTTCCAATTGAAGCTATAGCCTTCGACTGCTTCATGTAAAAGGGGCACCCATTCTGTAGGGAGATGGGTAGGGCTTTTCTTCCCGAAAAGTCTACATAACATCATTGCCACATAGACCATGTACTCGTTTAATGAGGTTGTGGCATAAACATTATGGGTATCTGCCTTGAACTTTGTTGGGTGTCTCCACCAGTCTTTGATTATGCTGGGGTATGTTTGGTCAGCCTCTGTGCATTCTTTCCTTTGAAATTCACTTACAAACTCTTTATTGTAAATGTACTTAGAATTGGGAGGCAATTTATACATTACTTGTATATGTTCCAGTCTGAAAGAGCCGATGACGACCCCTTGGTTGTCCAAAACTGCTTCTAGTTTGCACGTCTCTCCTCTCTAAAGCCCAACTGATCATATCGTTGTATGTCATGAGTCATGGGCACGTGGCTACTTTGTGAAGTTCAGACTCTACTATGTCCTGTAGTTTGTTTTCAGAATCATCGGGAAAATGATTGATTTCATAGTCCAAGGTTTCAAAAATTTGCCTCCATGATTTGATGGAATCAATGGCATGTGGTGTAGTATCAGACAAAACATCTCCTTATGGGCTTGAGCTTTCAGTTGCTTCTTCACTTTTCTTAGGTGCCTTTCTAGAAGCCATAATGTTTGCATTTAGAATGAATTTTTTTCGCAGAGAGAAATGCATAAGTTTTTTGAATACAATTCACTTCTGAGTCTAAACAATAACAATGAAAATTTGAAGAAACAAAACCTTTATTAACCTTTAACTCTTCTTATGATGGACGTACTGAGAAAGGCGGTAAAACTTTAATGTTTTAATGAGGGAGATATTCCTAGAGATACACAGTTAAGTTAAAAAAATCTCTATTCATCTGTTACAGATATAACCGTATGTCGACGATTTCAAACTGGAGTTTCGAAAGGAATGCTTTCACCAAATCCCAAAATGCAAAACGCGAAAAGTCATTTTAATCTTTATTAATCCCGTTTTAAACTAACTTAAATTCGTTTTAAACTTTGTTAAAAAATTCACGATTTCGCATTTCAGAACTTCGGGGATCCTGTACCCATGAGGTATGTCATAAGAAAACCCCGAATCACGAAATCATGATGGAATTAGTTTAGACGTTGATTACTTGTATTAATTCTTTAATCAATTAAGATTAGTAATTAACTTCTTCTTTTCGGAAAATCAGGGACTAGGATTTCAAGGGATGATGCTTTGAAAACACTTTGATACAAGGAAAACAGGATCGTGAAAGATTAATGAATTGTTGATTGTGTTTAAGGGTTTAATTAATCATGATTAAGGGATATTTTGTGAAACGTGCGTCGGGACTTATAACACCCACTTTTTTTTTATTACTTTAATATAAATCCTTTTCAGGATTTCAGCATCAAGACTCTGGAGTTTTTAGTTACGAAAACATACTTTGTGAAAGGCCGAATCCCAAAACCTGAAAAAATGAAAGACTTTTGACTCTTTTTTAGGACTAAGGGCGGCTCCATGACTAGGAAAAAGAAAATCTTTAGGTTTAAAGGGATACAAAATTAAACTTCATATCAACATTAGGCTCCATCTAGGGATCTTGTTTCCTTGTGGGATGAGAAGAAAATGTAGAACAAGTTCCTTCATTGGGTAAATGGGGTCAATAATTAAAATTTGTGAAATAGACTAGGAGGGAAATCAAAACAAGACTTTAGGATCCCTGTATTTGATTTTGAAAATTCTTTAAAAATAAAACATCTGATTTTCTTGAGTTAGGTTCTCAATAGATTTCCTTTTCTAAAACTGACCTCAGATCTGTATAAGATAATTAAAACCAAATTAACCATTCTAGCAGGTTTCATCTGATTCTGTTTGCATCAACGTAAACTAAATTTAAAAGTGTCAAATTAGGGGTTCCCAGAAACATATAATGTGAATCCAACTGAAAGAAGAAAAGGTACCAAAGCATCTTGCAATTCATGTATAACAACCTTATCAGATATAAAGATATTGCTTCAATGCTAGCGAGCCTGTTCAGTACCCCGGTGAAGTTATCAGACTTCCCATATTGAATTTACTTTCACCACTTCGTTGTTTTCTAGCATTTAAATGCTAAGATGAGGGAAATAAATATAATCAATTTCCTTTCTTCACCTCTTTAGACTAGATTGGGGAAATCAATATTGAATTTCCTTTCATCATCTGTCTATATATATTTTCTTTTAATGTGAAGTCAGGGAAATCAATCAGTATGTAATATACATCGAGAAGATATCCTCTTGAATTTTTTAAGAAACAGAGGCTTGTCAACTCACTTAAATAGCTCTGGGAAAATCTTCTTTCTTGCCTTCAAACATCATTGGCTTTAGGGAAATTCTTGAGGGAAACTTCTTGACATATTTTTTTTAAAGGAATTTCCTTGAGAAAAACTAATCAATTTATTCTTGTCAGGAAGGATAATAAGGTTAGGATTAACCTAGACATACTTTTGGTTCAGCTAAAGTTAAAGAATTATAAACTCAACCTATTCTCGTTTTTGAAGGTTTGTTTGAGAATTTTTAGAACCAAAGTGAGACCTTTCTTTTCTCAAAGAACTTATGATAAACATTTAGGGTCAGGTGAGAAGTAGGTTTTACCGTGCTTAAGGGGGAAGTAAAGGGCTTCAGAAAGACTACTGTACACATGACTGTTCTTAAATATTTTCTTAGTTGTTGTTGTTTTTTTTTTTTTTAACTTTTCCTTTTTACTTCTTTATTTTGAAAATTTTAGTGATAACATTACGATCAATTGAACTAATGATTTATTCATTCATATCTCTTAGGGTAATTTAGCTTGAATTTTCAGAGCATAATCTCATACCTTGGTAACTCCTAGTTTGCTGGCCAAAAGTCTATTAATTTATTACCTTTTTCATCAGAAGACAATTAATATACTTATCTGTGCCTGTTGCCTTTTTACCATCTCTAGTCTCTTGGTTGGTCAACAACTTTTCTGTGAAATAAATTAGCATGCTAATTGTCAGGAAATCTCATGAATAAACAATTTATTTATTTTTTAATGGAAAACTTACCGAAGGAAATGAAACTATACAATAAGCATGAAAACAAACCGGTATGTACAATGAGAGTTCAGAAACACATTACTACATGAAGTGTTTAAGGTTCCACCCATATATAGGAGCGTTGAGAATGTCTCCATCAAGATTTTCTAATAAAAAAACATTTTTCCCTCAGAAGCCGAAATCTTATATGGGTCAGACCAGATTGGATCAAACTTGCCATGTTTACCAATGTCTTCTCTCCTGGCTTCCCATTTCAGGACCAAATCACCAGGGAGAAAATATCTGTCTTTGTCTTTTTGATTGAATAAGCCCTTCATGTTATCCTGATATCTCTGTAACCTTTAATTTACTTTGGCCCGATTTTGCTGAACTTCAACTAGATGGTTTATCTTCTTGGTAATGTCGTTGCGTTCCTCATTTGAATCTTGCCAAAGTTTCATCATGGGTAGAGAAAGATTTATTGGTAAAATGACGTCGATGCCATATACCACCTGAAGAGGGGAAATTCCAATTGATATTTTGGTACTTATCCTGTTATCCCATAGAGCATATTTTAAATGGATATGCCACGCTTTCTTATTTTCAGTCAAAACCTTCTTTATCATAGTAATCAAACTTTTATTAGACGATTCAGCTAGACCATTACCTTGTGGATAATAAGCTGTTGAATGTCCTAATATGATGTTGTATTTTTGGTAGAATCTTACCATGGCCATTGACTTAAATGCTTGGGCATTATTAGTGACTATCTTTCGGGGATAGCCAAACATGGATAAAATATTTTCTTCTAGGAAACTGATTACTATTGAGTCGGTTGCACTTCTCATGGGAATGGCTTCCACCCATTTAGTGAAATAGTCTATAGCAATTAGAATCCACTTGTGTTGTTGGTGGAATGTGGGTGAATTTATCCAATGAAATCAAGACCCCATTGTTGAAATGGATCTTCAGTTTTAACTAGAACTAAAGGTAAAGTTGAGACTTTCTATTTTCCTGTAAACAACTGACAAGGAGTACAAGTTCGGACTTTAGTGTCTACATATGTGAATAATTTAGGCCAATAATACCTAACTCTTAAGATTTTATAAGTCGTTTCCCACCAAGCATGGTGCCCACCACACACTCCCTCATGGAATTCATCTATAACCCTTTCTGTTTCGGTCTCGACTAAGCAGCTCAGCAGGAAACCCAAGGGGTCTTTCCAATACAATTTACCATCTATGATACAATATTTTACATTGTGTAACTTCAATGTCTAGTTTTAGATGGGGTTAACTCACTAGGACATCGAAGGGTCAATATGTAAGAAATGATATCGCGGTACCAGAATGAAGTAGAGAACTTGTCTTGAATCTTATTTATGGGTGTGGTGATGTCAAGCTCATCTATTTCTAGAAATCCCTCATTTTCTTGTAGCTGATTTATCCCAAGTGATTTTAGATTTGATTCGGCTAGCAATTTGGCCAAACCCTAGCCTTTAATAATTTTAGTTGGTTTGAATTCCAATTCAAACTCCTGAATCTTAGCTAGCCACCTGCCTCTTAGCCAACCACCTGCCTCTTCTTTCGTTGTTGTTTAGATGCACCAATATATCCTTAACAGAACTTGATGACACATAAGCAATGATCTTCAAGTGCAATACATAGGTTCTGAAATCCTTGAGAGATTTTACTATTGCATAAGCTTGTTTTTCCAAAATGTCATATTTCATCTCAGCGTCCCTGAGACTTCTGCTAAAAAATGCAATAGTCCACTCAAAACCTTCATCATTTTTCTGTAACAATACAACTGTGATTATATGTTTAGAGGCAAAAGAGAAAATAAAAAAATCTTTTGTGTAATATGGGCTTGCCAGGACTGGAGCTTCGCTTATTACTTTCTTGATTATTTGAAACAACGTTTTGGGTTTGTTTGTCCATTTCACCTCGCTGTTCCTTTTAAGCATATCTGTAATCAATTTAACAATTTCGGTAAAGTTAGGGATGGATCTTCACAAGAAGTTTATTTTTCCTAAAAAAGACTGAATTTCTTTTACATTTCTAGGAATATTTAAGGTATCTATCACCTCGACCCTTTTGGGATCAATTTTGATTCCATCTCTTGACATGATATGACCCAAGAGTTTACCTTCTTGCATTGCGAAATGGGATTTCTTGGGATTATGTCACAAACCGAATTTGCGACATTTCTCGAAAGTTTGTTTGAAGTGTGTTAGATGTTCTGCATCACATTTAGAGAAAACAGTTGGGTCATCAAGATAGATAGCAACAAAATTATCTCTTTCACCCATGAAAGCAATATCCATGGCTCGTTGGAAAGTTTCCCCTGCATTCCTTAAACCAAAAGGAATTTTGTCGTACATAAAGGTACCCCAGGGGGTAGTGAATGCAGTTTTTTCTTTGTCATCTTGATGTATTGCAATTTGATTGTAACCTGAAAAACCATCAATCATAGAAATTCTGTTAGCTCCAACTACTTTTTCTAAAACATGGTCCATCTTAGGTAATGGGTAATTGTCCTTGAGTGATGATCGATTGAGGTTTCTAAAATCTACACACAACCTAATCTCACTGTTTTTATTTCTCACTGGGACTAAATTGGCTTCCCACTTATAATATCTCAGTGGGACAATGATTTTAGTGTCCAAGATTTTTTTGACTTCATTTTCTATTACCGGTAGTAGGATAGGGTTAATCTGTCTGAGTTTTTGCTTGAAGGTTTGACACCTAGTTTCAGAAGAATTTTATGTTCCATTATAGTAGTGTCATAAGTTCTCAATTCGTCATAAGACCAAGTGAAAACGTCTTTATATTGTCTAAGCAACTCGACATACTTACTTTTTATTTCAGGAGACAGATATTTAGACAATTTCACCAACCTAGGTTTTTCTTTGGTACCAATATTGCAATCCTCAACCTCCTCTGGCTGAGGTTGTAAGGTAGACTTAAAAGGGATTTCAACATGATTTAATAGCCTTTCCAAGGGGATCAAAGCCTTAGGTATCTTATTATTTTTTAAAGTAAGAATCCGATGGTTAGCGATTTTATATTGGAACTTCTGGGGGTCTTCGCCTTCCTGCATGATCCAAATAGGGTCATTCTGGTTTTCTTGGTCGGAATGCGTTTCGACAAAGTCATCTACTGTCTCTAAAAATTTCTGGAGTTGTTCATCATCCTCAAAACCCTGCCAATGTTGTATGTTATTCAGTATGGAAGGCCTATGTCTCATTAGTATATGGTATTTTAATTTGAAAGCAATGGGAGGTGTGAGCATTGAAGTTTCTTTGGCTAACGTATTCACCTGTTGCTTTTATTCTCTTGGAACATAATGAACATTAACAGAGGATTTTTTTTTCGATCAGATCCCAAACGCAGTTCTGATAAGATCTTAACCTAGGATGTTTGGCCTGGTATTGATGATTTACATGTTTCACGATTAGCTCTGCATTGCCAAAGACTTCCAAGTTTTTAATTTTCATTCTCCTAGCATCTTCCAATCCTAACACTAGGGCTTCATATTCGCATACATTGTTAGTCTGTTTAGTGTTCCACTATAATCTATAAGAGAAAGGGATAAAAAAATTGTAACCAGGTGCCACAAAAATCACCCCAACTCCAGCCCCAAAATAAGATGAGGAACCATCAAAAAACATCTTCCAAACACCAGTGCTATATACATCCTATTTTACCTTCTCATTTTCTTTTTTATTTTCTGTACAACTTTATTCTATACATACATCAATATCATAATTGATAGAATAAATAGAATTTCCTAAATCTTGATCAACAATATAAACAGGGTAGTTGTTTTGGTTATGTGGGTCACTTATCGTGAAAGGTAACCTGGTTTCTTTGTACAAATGTGTGAACTGTCCTCCAAAGACCGGGATTGTGGCATACATCATGTCGAGTTGGAGGGATCCTCCAAGTTTAGCGCCCCAAGACCTGGATAAGAGAATATTGTACTTCGGGGGTATATCAGCGATGACCACATCCATTAGAATGCCTTTTGCGGGTATCTGTGCAAGATTGACGACTAAATCCTTTATCATGCCTAAACACTTAACCTTTCTTGAATTGAATGAATATAAATCTCCATAAGGTCTGGTAATTTCAAGACCAAGTTTCTCCATAATGTATTTAGGCATTACATTGTGAGAGGCTCCAGAATCTAACTTGCAATTATGGAGTAAGTGACCATGTACAGTCAGAGTGATATATAAAGGGGCGACAATGTCTTTGGCACCGTCGAAATGTGGGCCAAAAATTATGTTAGGCTTGTCATCTTCTAAATTTATGACATCGTCCTGACTTTCGTTTTCTCAAAAACTGATTAATTTGGCGATTTGTTTCCTATAAATTGGATTTTTCGCCAGTTCGATAAGAGGTGTAGGGATTTTGATTTTATTTATTTCATTTTCCAGATTAAAACTTCCTATTGTTTTTTCAACCTCTATGGTTTGGGTTTCTGACCCCTTCTTTTCAATTTTCTTTTGTAGTGAGGTTTTAGTTTCAGCTACAGGGACTTTCATTTTCTGCACGTTTATGACTGATGTCTCTACTGGCTTTGTCTTGGTAGGCTGTGTGTTAGTGTTTCTAGTTCATATAGTCTATTTCTCTGCATTTTTTGAAACCGAGTCATCTGTTTCACCCCTTGGAAAAATATTTTTCACTAGGGGATTTGCGAGGCTCTTGTTTCTAGGGCTTAGATTGTACTTTTGGTGGAGTTCGACCATTATATCGTCTCCAATTTCCTGATAGGTTGAATATAAAAAATACCACTGTTTTTGTTATTTGGGGATCTATCTTTCATGGTTGCAGATTTTTCATAATCTTGCCTTGTTAAAAAAGTTTGTAGGTAGTCATTGCCAAGATTATTAATGTCTTCTTCTAGTTCCTCAAAATCGTCCACGTCTTCTCCTCCTATAAAGTTTTCTCTTTTAAAGGGGGCTTGAATTTTTTTATTTTCATTCTTAATATGTCCTGGTGGATTTTGAGGGTTAGGACTCCTTATGAAATCCTTTATAGGAAAGTGCTCATTCTTCACTTGATATAGCTCCATTCTTGAGATCTTATTTGAGAGTTCTTTGATTATTCTCGCCATGTCATGTATTTTTTCTTTTGAATATCTTCCTGATCTAGATAGTCCCCCTTGATCTCTATATATTTTGGTTTCTTTGTTTCCAGTTTCAAATTTGGTTTTCAAATTTCCCGATGCCATCATGTTTGACTCAATCTCTAAGGCATCATCTTGCATCTTGGTGAGGTTTACCGATCTCCTCTCCCTCAATAACAGGGTGAAATCAGGGTCAAAATCCCCAACGAAGGTTACTTTCGTTGCAGGTTGGGAGGGTTTGACCTCGACTAGAATCTTATTATACAATTTATTGAACCTCTAAGTGAACTCGAGGACTGATTCAGAGTGTTTCTTTCTTAGAGCCCCAAATTTAGCTAGATAATAGAGATGGTATTTCCTTTCCCCCCACTGTCTAATGAAAGCATTTTCAAGTTCCTCATAAGACGATATAGATCCTGCTGCTAGGCCTTGGAACTAGGTTCTTACCTATCCTTCAAAAGTTTGAACCAAGATTCTCGAATAAACATCTTCATGTTTGAGTGCAAGAATATTGACAAATTGGTCAACTAAATTGATGTGCTCGACTGCAGTCAAATCACCCTCTCTTGTGAATTTTAGAAGATTCTTCATGTAGTTTTCAGGTAAGTCATGTAGGGGGACTGGGAGGACTAAAGGGGCATATCTAGCAACCACCTTTTCAAAGATTCTATGGGGTGGTACTTGGCCACCTACTCCTCTTCTAGCCCCACCATCAACAACACCTCCTCCAACCATAGCCATTGATGATTTAGAGGTTGTTTGTTGGAAATTATCAGGAAGGGTTTCGGGAAATTGGTTATCAAGAGACATGAAACTTGAAGAAGGGGAACTAGGGAAAAGTGGACTAGTTTCTTCAGACTCATAGGGTGAATATAAAGGATAATCAAGGCATCTAACAAGATAGAGAAATATAAGGATAAAAAGGTAAGTTATATGAAAAGGGCTATTGTTGGTTCCTTAACTGTCTCTGTCTAGATTCCCAGTTTTCC
Source organism: Picea glauca (assembly GCA_000966675.3). NCBI lineage: Eukaryota > Viridiplantae > Streptophyta > Pinopsida > Pinales > Pinaceae > Picea > Picea glauca. The sequence continues at coordinate 1,001,179 of JZKD02S1819170.1, forward strand.
TGAATACTAATGTCTCTTTCAATTACTGCCCATGATCGTTCTAACTCAACCCAGTTATTTTTTGTCTATAGGATGGTGTTGAATAAATTCAAATCAATACACGTTTGATCTGATAGTCCAGGTTCGATATTAGGCTATCTTGTAACTGGAACAATCATGAGGGATAAAGACTGAAAGAATAAAATCTTTTTTTTTCTTTTAAGGGTTAGCTATTTCTGCTTCAAAACATGTAAGAAGAACCCAAAAACCTTGAATTAATAGTATGACAAAACTAAAGGTTGTTTATGGTATCTGAGTTAAATTTTGAAAAGGGAATATGCATGAAAAGAAAAGAAAACATAAAGCCACTGAAAAGGTGAGGCATCAATTGAAGAGGAATCTCACTTTGTGACAGAAGAAGAAAATAGCTAGGAAGAACTCTTAATGAAGTATATGATATTGAAATCTAAAAAATCTATAGGTATTGTATCTGCTGATAGCTGATACAGAGGAAAGGTTGTAAATGATTAAATTGCAAGAATAATTAATTACCACCGTAGAGGTTGTACTAAATTGCAGTTAAGCATTCATCGAAGAGATATATGAAAAATATGAAACAACAGAGAAACACATAACTCAAACTTGACCAGATCTGGAATCTTTAATCTGTATTTGTATTCATTCAAAAATATCTTCAAATTCTTCTTTTCAATGCACCCAGAAAAATCCCTAGATCAGTATCCTGAAATTATATTTATACCATATCATTGATGATTGTTGGTAGGTGATCTCCTAACTCCTAGAGGAAAACAGTTACAAGAATTGAAAACCTCAATCGCTTGCATGATTATCATTTATTTTCCTATCATCTCAATAATACATTTTTTCAAAATGATACTTCATTGTTTTATTGAAGTATCTCCTTCTTTTAACCCGATACATTCAATATATTTTTCAAGAAAATGTATGAAATTTTTGGGAGGCTCTGGAAGATCCTTTGCTTCAACTAGATAGAATTTTATCTGAGTTTTTGGAAGCCGATATTCAATCCCCTTACCAACAAACTTAATTGATTGCAATTTTCAGTTTTTCTTCACTAGCCACCTGTCTATTAGGGTAACATCCATTTCCTTTAACTGTGAAATTTCCATTTGAAATTCGTTCAAACCCTCTTTGAAATTCAACTGGTGTCTTACAATGTTTATCTATCCTAATTTCCTAGTGCAATTGTCTCTTCCAATACCTAATGATTCCTTGTCCAATAAATCAAAGATTCTTTGACAATCGTCTTTGACTATTTTCTTATTTTCTGCTATGTTGTTTTCCCATACCTTGAGCATGATATCGCCTCTAATCTTCTCTGTGACAGAAAGCTTTGGAATTTTCGATACTTCTTCATTTTCAGAACATACAACTGCCTTTTGGAAAGAGGCCCTTGCTGCTTTAGATTCTTTTTCTTTAAAAATAATATTATCAAGAGAATTGCTTACTTCCTGAAAATAATTCTAAATAATCTATACTTGGGATATTACTTTATGTTGGTCGGCTTCTACCTTCGCATCTATTTCCAGTGATTGGTCCTGAAAAACTTTTAGGTCTATAACCTGGCCTTTTATTGAATTCAATTTAGGCTGTAGTTGTCTTACCAATTCTTCTTACCGAATAACCTGTATTTGGCTAGTCTGTATCTTCTTGTTCATCTCGTCTAGACTCGACTTAAGCGATTGAATTTCTTTCTTGTTAGTAGCTCTGGCCTGCTCTAGACCTTTATTTATTTCTTCTTTGATTTTTTTTCTTGGTATCTTTTAGTTGATTTTGCAACTGGGTTATCCTGTGGTTACTCTGATCCAACCTTGCTCTCATATTTCCAACAATGAGTAGATTTGTTGTTTCCAGCTCTCCCATGGAGCCCGCCACCTCTGTAGTGAAATATCTCTCTTCCAAGTTTTTCCCATCCACCAACACCTTGTGTTTCTTTACCATACCACCTTCTCTCATATACATCTCTTGCTTTAATACAACCTTCCTCTTTTTACTAAATAAGTAACCAGAGGTAGCTATTTGTTCTTAGGAGATACAGTCGAGGTCACTAGCATATATGACTCCTACCTGAGGAAACCCAAAAGTAGACTGTAAAGGGGTCAAGGAAGTGATGGGATTACCCAACTCTGTGGATTTTATTTCTCCTGTTGTCTTGGGGGTATTAACATGAATAGTAGATGATGAAGGGAGGGAAGATTGACTGGACTTGGGAGGTGTCCCAAACTTTGTTTTTGTTTCTACTCCTGGATTCTCTGACTGTGGGACTTCTTTGTTTTGTGAAGATCCTTATGCCCCCTATGGATTTTCTTTGGTGTATGCTTTATCCTGTTCTTTCTACCCAAAGCCTGGGGGAATGTTTTCTAGTTATGGAGGAGATGTTGTTGCTTTGCCCTACAATACCTTGGGAAAACTGCTTCGTCTGTGTCTCTGGAAGGTTAGAAGACTGGTTTGCAAGTCGTATGATAACGTCTGTACCCTATCTAACACCTCTTTGTAGGTTTTTACCCCTTTGAAAATGTCATCGCGAGGTGATTCCACATGTTCAATTGCTTTCATGCCACAGTGAGCCATGTGGCTTCCCACTGTTTGGTAAGGGTCATGTTTCCTATGTTCGAGATTCACCAACTTGACCTCCTCTAGAGCTACATCTTCAACTTTGGAATGACCTAGGTTGAGTAGCGAAAACCTTCCAATCTGTATGGGAAAGACTGGCCAAAACTTCTTTTGAGATGTCTTCAACTCTATCCCAATATTGCTTGTTATTATCTGATAAGCTAACTCCCTATGCACCCGTCTATCAGGGAGGAATTTCGGAAGTGCATGAGGAGGGATAGAACATCCGAAAACCCTGATATAGGAGAAAGTATCCTCAATAAATGAATCGACAACCGCCTTAAGGTTTCCTATGAATGACTCTGAAATACGAGGGGGTGCATAGCCATACAACATCTGATGCACTGGTATCACCATGAAATGACAAATTTGATAAAAAGAATATTTAGCATTTTATTCCCACAACTTAGAATGATATTCATGAATAGGTTTAGTGCAAGTTGGGTTCCAACTCCAATTCATCAAAGGGAAAGGAGTTGTGAAACATATAGTGTCCATGATGTATGTTGACATGTAAAACGCTACTGGTATGTGGTCTGCCACTGGATCTCATAGTTTGATACTCCATAACCTCCTTAGATAGGTTATTTGATAGAATTTTGTTCCAATTGAAGTTATAGCCTTCAACTGCTTCATGTAAAAGGGGCACCCATTCTGCAGGGAAATGGGTAGGGATTTTCTTCCCGAAAAGCATACATAATATCATCGCCACATAGACCATGTACTCGTTCAATGAGGCTGTGGCATAAATGTTATGGGTATCTACCCTGAACTTTACTGGGTGTCTCCACTAGTATTTGATTATGCTGGGGTATGTTTGGTCAGCATCTGTGCATTCTTTCCTTTGAAATTCACTTACAAACTCTTTACTGTAAATGTACTTAGAATTGGGAGACAGTTTATACATTACTTGTATATGTTCCGGTTTGAAAGAGATGATGACGACCCCTCGGCTGTCTAAAATGCTTCTAGTTTTCACGTCTGTCCTCTCTAAATCCCAACTGATCATATCATTGAATTTCATGAGTCGTGGGTGTGTGGCTACTTTGTGAAGTTCGAACTCTGCTATGTCGCGTAGTTTGTTTTCAGAATCATCGGGAAAATTCTTGGTTTGGTAGTCCAAGGTTTCAAAAATTTGCCTCCGTGATTTGATGGAATCAATGGCCTGCGGTGTAGTATCAGACACGACATCTCCTTCTGGGCTTGAGCTTTTAGCTGGTTCTTCACTTTTCTTAGGTGCCTTTCTAGGTGCCATAATGTCCGTGTTTAGAATGAATTTCTGTCACAGAGAGAAATGCGTAAGTTTGTTGAATGCAATTCACTTATGAGTCTAAATAATAAGAATGAAAATTCAAAGAAACCAAACCTTTATTAACCTTTGACTCTTCTTACGACGAACGTACTGAGACAGGCAGTAAAACTTTAATGTTTTAATGAGGGAGATATCCCTAGAGATGTGTAGTTAAGTTAAACAAATCTTTATTCATCCCTTACAGATATTACCGTATATCGATGCTTTCAAACTGCTTTCACCAAATCCCAAAATGAGAAACGTGAATTTTTTTTTTAATCTTTATTAATCCCATTTTAAACTAACTTAAATTTATTTTAAACCTTGTTAAAAAATTCATGATTTCGCATTTCAGAATTTTGGGGATCCTGTACCCATGAGGTATGTCATAAGAAAACCCCGAATCACGAAATCACGATGGGATTAGTTTAGAAGATGATTACTTGTATTAATGCTTTAATCAATTAAGATTAGTAATTAACTTATTCTTTTCAGAAAATTCGGGATCAGGAGTTCAAGGGATGACTCTTTGAAAACACTTTGATACAAGGAAACCCGAATCACGAAAGATTAATGAATTGTTGATCGTGTTAAAGGTTTTAATTAATCAAGATTAAAGGATATTTTGTGAAAGGCGCGTTGGGACTTATAACACCCACTTTTTTTTATTACTTTAATATAAAGCCTTTTCAGGATTTCTGCACCGGGACTTTGGAGTTGTTAGTTAGGAAAACATGTGTTGTGAAAGGCCAAATCCTGAAACCCAAAAAATAAAAGACTTTTGACTCTTTTTTATGACTAAGGGCGGCTCCATGACTAGGAAAACGCAAAGCTTCAGGCTTAAAGGGATACAAAATTAAACTTCGTATCAATAGAGGGTTGCAAGGGGGTCTTTCTCACCCCATGGGATCTAGGGGAAATGTCCCCCGATGGGGGTTGGGGGACGACTCCCCCAAAGGAAAAATTTCCTTGTAAATGTATATTGTAATTTCATAGTCAATCTGGATTGTTCATTATAAGGTCGTAGATCTGACAGTATAAGTTATGTTAGGGTTTTTTTCCCTAGAAGAAAACCCTCTTTATGATGTAATTGTATTGTGAATGTGTATGATTGTGAATATTGTATTCTGGGAGAGGAGACTGTGAGAGAAAGAAGAGGAAGTTAGAATGAGTGTGTTGCAGGTTGTATCTGTTCATTTTGCTGGATAATAAAAAGGAAGGACTTGGAAATTTATCTAGTGGATGTAGCCCACACTAGGTGAAACATTTATATCTGTGTCTCTATTGTATTGTGTATCTTATGTGTTTTATATCCGCATTTATTTTATTTATTTCTCCACGATCCTATTTTTCTAACAATTAGTTTCTTGTAACTTTGCAGATTGTGATTATAAATTTGTAGACCATAGAGGAATATTAGTGCAATGGATTGTAATCCTTCTCTTGGGAATTTCTAATATTCCTATATTAGCAATAAAATTAATCGATTCCCTTCCCTATGAAGGTTTCCTTAACAAATTGTCATGGTTTTTCCATTTACATTCTCTTTGCTATTTTATTTTATATTTTGTTCAACAATTTTTTTTGTTAACATCATGTTGCATTCTATGTTCTCTGCTCGCCAACAAGTGGTATCATAACATTGTTATCCATCGAATCATTGTTGGAGGGATGAGCCGTAAGGAATTCATTGGTCGCTACAGAGAATAGAAAATGTGCATAGGAGAAGGAACTATGATCCACACAGGAGAAAGAATGCTCATAATCAAGAGGAGATCAAGAAGAAAAAGTCTTGCTTGAAGAACTTTGTTGTTGTTTATATTGGTGAAAATTCTTCGCCATGTTAATCAATTACTTGCATATTGATTCGCTACACTAATTATGGAATGTAATTATATGTTGAGATGTGTTGAGGAGAAGGATTAGTGGCCAGGGGGAGAAACACATGGACCTGATTGTGTGAAATTCTTAAGTGTGATCCATTCCATCCAGACAAGTTATGATCCATGCCATTTTTTTGAAACAATGGAAAAGTAATTGAGTACAGGGTTTAAGGTGGAGATGATAGGTCATCTCGAGGAAAATTTTCCAAAGAGACATGGATTCGAGAATGTCGTTGCAAAGATAAAATAATTTGGATGATTCCTATTCATGTATGAATGATAAAGTTTTACCAGTTTGTAGTACCTATAAATATCAAGAAGAATGGTTATTAGACTCTAGTGCTTCTCACCACATGTGTCCACATAGAAGCCTTTTCTATAAATAACAAGCTCTTGATGGCAGTATTATGTTTATGAGAAACATTGTTTCCTTTAACATTGATGGAATTGAGAGAATCAAGATCAATATGTTTGATGGTTTTGTAAGGATGTTGATCAAGAGTGATCTAGGAACCAAAATGGGTCCAGGAAGGCCTAAAAATAAAAGTTCTCAAAATGGCTTTAAAATGGATATATGTCTAGGCCTCATCGATATGAACCCAAAAAAACTTGAAATGGCTCAAATGGACATCGTATGTGAAAGATATCACGATCAGTTTGTTTCATCAAACATGCAAAAGAAGATGTTGACTGTACATCCCATACAGTCCGTACAGTGCTGATGTGGCAATTGAATGTACATGTCGTACAAACATACAACTAATGTGGCAAGGTACGTTGGCAATGAAGTGGGTAGGTGTAGGTGGATGAGTCAGGGTGTGACATGTGGCACCACATCGAGGGTGACACATGGCACATGCTGATGTGGTAAGGTCATACTACACATGGCAACTGGCTGACGTGAAAGGTACGATGGTTGCTAACTGGGCATGACAATTGACAGGTGAGCGAATCGATGTATGACACATGGCAATTATTTGGGCAAGTGGTACGGTGCCATGTGGCACCCATTCATTGGTTAATGTTTTTGGAAAAAATTGTTTGGAGTCCACCGAGGTCAAACCCGTGACCTCCTATCTGGGAGACGCTTTGGAAAGGCCAAGATACCAACCCTCCTACTATGTTACTTAACAACTATAGTGCACAAATTGTATTTAAGAATCATACATTGCAATTTGGGAAGAGAAAAAGGGTTGGGGCCTAGCCCCAGCCCCTGACGTAAACTTCCATATAACCTCATTGCATTTTACCACATGTGATCGATATATATCCCTGTTGTCTTCTACCATTTGGTGAGGAGGTTAGGGGTTAGCCCCGGTCGACCAGGCTAGCCCGCTGACCAGGGGCACTACCGATGAATTAAAATATGGGGGATAATACAAATGCAGGTGTGTGGATAAGACCATAGCCACATGGGCCAAGAGTAGAGGACTAGGGGCCGACAGTAAGGGGGACAACATGCCAGGTCTTAGCCCGAGGCCAAATAGAGCCACTCCATAGGACCAGGAGCTCCTAAGAAAAGGGTTTGCACTGCAATTATTTGCAAAAGTGGGATTTCCCACTTTATAATAAAGAATTTTAATGATTTTCTCAACAATTTTGAGATATTTTGGCCAATATTGGGGGATCTTGGGCCCTTTTTGAGGCTAGATATTGGGGATAATTTGGGAGGTTGTTACCCATTTCTAATATATATAAACTAGAGGTTCTTGAATCCATGAAGGAGGTTTAGTATAGGTAAATGCTGAAGAATTTCCAAGCAAAGATGTTTTTATGCAAGGAAGCCATTGAGGAGAGCACACTTGCAGGCCATTTTTGGGAGTTTCTTTCATCCGATTTTAGTGTTGTTACTTTTGTTGGGTTCTTGATATCTGGTAGAAAAAGACCAGATTAGTTTGTAACATTTTTTGCACTATTATGATGTATGTTTAAATATTTTAATAGAAATAACAAAGCCTCACCCATTGAGACAAAGGCCCAAGGACATAGGCGAGATTGTCGAACTCCGTTATCACTTTGGTGTTTTATGGTTTGTTGTTCTTGATGCTTATGTTCAGATCCATATATTATCTTATGGATGCTATGTTTCCTATTTCATTCTTCCTTTTTCATTAGTTCTCCTAAATGGTAAAATAACTCAACCATTGTCGTTTAAAAGATCTTTCCAGATCAAGTGGTATCAAAACTATTTGATGGTTGGTTTTTGAGTTTGCATGATTACCAGGGAAAAATTGAATCATGGTGAAGGTGATCTTGTTGAAGAGAATACATTTATTGTATTGATAAAGAGAACTTATCAAAGTGAGAAGCTGACATTGGAAGAGAGACTTTCTAATGAGGAGAAAGAGTTTCAAAAATATTTCTTCGCCATGTTGGAGATGATGAAGGTTTTATATGAGGATTACTTGGAACAAAAGAGATTGTTTCAAGGTGAATCTTCAAAGGTCAAAAGTGAATAAGGAGAGGATCCTCCTCAAATTGCTCCTTAAACTCCTTCTCCATCAACTTCTTCTTCTTCTTCAAGTTCAATTTTTAAATCCACTGCAATAAAACATTCCCATAAACATAAACAAGAAATTCCTTTACTTAAGATTGATGTGAAATTTGAATTACCCATGTATGATGGTGAAGTCAATGCAGAGAGGCTTGATAACTAGGTTATATAGATGGAGGTTTATTTCATTGTGCAACAAATCAAATATGAGGCCACTCAAATCAAGTTGGCATCACTTTTTCTTGCAGACACAACACTCATCTAGTGGAAAAGCAAGTTGCAAAATGGCACACAAAAAGTGGGTAATGTATTTCCATCATGGCAAGTTTTTGTTTCTTCACTTAAAAAGAAATTCTATCCTTTGGGTTATAAAGAGAAAACTTTAATTGAATGGAAAGGTATTAAACTAAGAAAAGGACAAACAGTGCAAGAATACACCGATGGTTTTTGTAAGATGGCATTTATGTTAGATATTCCCTTACATACCCAAGAAACTCTTATGAAGTATGTATGAGGTTTACCCACACATATTCGTAACATTGTATTTATGTTTGGACCTACTAATCTTGATGAGGTTTCAGTTCAAGCAACATACATCGAGGCAGGGAAAACAAAAGTTGGTGTATCAGGGGAATTGTCTTCAAGGAAAGAGGACAAAAGGAAGTGGAATGGAAAGAAGGAAAATTCAGTGGCAAGAAAGGAAGAAAAGTCCTCTTGCAATAATTGCAAGAAAGAAGGGCATGATGAGGAAAATTGTTGGAAATTGCATCTCGAGAAGAGACCAAAGTGGTTCAAAGAAAGGAAAGGGAGGAAAACAGTTGCAACAACATTGCGACCAATAGACTTGGGATCAGATTCAGGTGATGAATCTAAAGTCTCATTGGTTGGTTTGACAAGTAAAATTGGTGATGTATTTGATTCTAGAGGTAAATTGTTTCACTTAAGGGTCATAATGAGGCATACTAAGGTCGACACATTGATAGATAGTGGATCTCAATATAACTTGATTTCAGAGGAATTGGTTAAACAATTGGGATTAAACACTCAGATGCATCATAATCCTTACTCACTTAAATGTATAAGAAACAATCATAAATTGCACATAAAAAAGAAATGTACATTAAAGTTTTCAATTTCATCTAAGTTTGTGGACGCAGTAACATGTGATGTGGTGCCACTCAATGAATGTGGAATGGTATTAGGCAGACCTTGTATGATCGTAAAGTAATCTTCTACAGGGAAACTAATCAATATCACTTAATCAAAGTAGACAGAGAATATGTGGTACATGCTCATCATTTAAAAGAAAATAAATCTCTTCAAACAATGGAAAAATTAAGAAATGCAACTTGTAACATCCCCAACCCACCAGAGACTGGGTAATGTTACCATGCAGAATATACACTTATATGATATATATGCATTTTAATGAATTTAAAACACTTAATCACGATAAAACATAATTACTGCTACCAGTTTAGATTCAAACAAGATTAACAGTAAATCCACATGCAACATAATACATGATAACATTCAAGCATTACAAAACATGCATAAAATACATAATTAAGCACAAAAATGATACTTATCTTTTAGCTGGAGTAAATCCACCAACTACATGCATACGCTCACTCATCTCTGAAACCAGAAACCATGAGGCCATCTTGTGGTGCTTCCTATGAAGCAGACACAATTGTAGTCACCTGAGCCATGTTGTGACTTAGCGTTGGGTTGTTTCCCTTTTGGGTGTCAATACCTATTTTTCCCTGCTACTGTTGTTGTTGCTATCACCCATACTTGGTTGTTGTTGAGTCAAAGACTGGTTGAAGAGGCAGGTTGTCAAGCCTATGAGAAAATCTCCCAGGTAAGAGAGTTTGCTAGGAAGTGATTTCTCCTAGATGGGAGTCTTGTAGGAGCTACAGTACTCTGAGACTTCTGGTCCAGCCTTGTAATGTACCTCTAATTTGCCATAATTTTTTTTTTTTCTAAGGGTTACTAATCTCCATTTTCACTTAATAGCTTCATAACAAGGAGGGGAATGTTCATCCCAGTTTTGGATTTAAAGTCCATATACCATACGATGACAACCTATAAGAGATTCAAGTTAAACACAAAACATAATAAACATAATAAGGGGGATCATTCAAAATTCCTACCACTTTTCTTTAACACATGTTTAAACTATATTTATTTATATAGTGGTTTTATATATACATACACCTAGGTTTCATGGTCTTAAGTACCCCTTAATGCATAACTTCTTTGTTGGTGTGCAAAGATATCTCCTTTGATTTAAAAGGAGATATCCGCCAAAGGAAAAGAAAATATTTGAAAGTTATACCCAAAATAATAGAATGTACAAGGTCTAATACAAATCAATAACGCCCTAGGTCGTTGAATGGATTCTCCTCGTAAATTTTTCATGGTTACAGTTCTCCTAAACACTAATCTTAACACAATTTGGGTGAGGAATTATTGCGCAAAAACTCTGTTTAACTGAGTCTTAACTAATAATTATCCTAACCACCCAAGAAAACGACAATAGTCCAACTGAGACGAAACAATTAACCTCCAACTATACTCAATTAGTCACTTCCCAAAAGAGACGGACATTAAATGTGTATTTTTGGTTATTAAGGGCAAGGGATGTTCTTGTCAGAGAATTTAAGACTTTCCCCTTGTAATCAATGCAAGTTCTGTATATGCAGGTTACGATGGCCTTCCCACCTATCCTCCCTCTAGTCTCATCTTGCCAAGTTTTCCCTAGCATATGGCCCGACCAACCCCGTACTTCGGAATTTACTCTGGTAGCTCATCCTCAACTTAGTGTTAGATGAGTTCCTTCCTCGTCATTGTGGCTCTCCGAAATCGACTCTCTCTTTTTTCCTCCGGTGAGGAAAACTATCATTCTAGAGGTCGTTTTCCCAACAATCCAGTTGACAAGGCATGTCTCACTGTTAATTTTCTAATAGGATATTGTATCTTAAGCAGAGGAATAAAGTTTCAGAGGTTTAATTCGGTGAATGTCCTTTTCATTCTATAGATCCTACCACAAAATTTATTTACATTTCTCCCTTAATGTTAACCTTAGATATTCTTCGGGGTCAATCTTATTCTAAAAATTGACTTGGATTATTCATGCATTTCTATTTTTCTTTTGGTCTCTTCATTTTCAATATTTCCCAAGGATTACCAGCTAGCCTCTTGGTAATTTTAGTTTAGGTTACAATATGCCCAAGAATCATTCTCCTTCATTCTCCTTCCTAGTAGTTGTTCAATGAGACCAGATTTGGCCCAGATGAGGTTTTGTAAGATTTGTTGGTATACCCTATGTGTAACACCTTCTTATGATTTTTTTTGTGAAGGTTGAGTCTACCTGATGGTATTATACTCAGATCCTTAGTTGACCAAGAAATCCTACAGTGAATTATTACTTGGTATAATTACAAAATCTGTTTAAGATGTCCGCGTACATTTTGTGTAACCATCTCATGGTATGCGACTTTTAAGTTAAAAGTTATGTGTGTACTTTATAAATAATTTTTTCTTCCGTTGAAAGAAATCCGAACAATCATTTTTTCTTTAGGATGGTAATACTATAAGTTGTATGGTGACCTATTGAGGTCTAGTTATGACATTATCGGTGTTGATTTCTCGATTCATCCTTACTCTCTCTAAATTTGATTTTGGAAAAGTTTAAAACATGTCTTAGGCACAACTCGACCTATATTGTTTATGAATTAAGGAAAGCTAAGATTGTCGTCTATTTCACTTTATTTAGTTTCATTAGTTGTTGTAACTGTCCCCTTTTTATTTTCTTTCATTGTTTAAAGTGTTGGTATAAATCACTAATGGTGGGACTTGATGATACGAGGTACCCATCAGGGATTCGCTGCACCATCCTCTTTCGGCTCGACCATCTACCTAGATAGCAAGAGACAAGACAAGGATTCGAGCCTGCGCATCCAAAAAGATGAGTGTCTCTGGAAAGGAAGATTACACTGTTGGTTAAACTTGTTATCCTGTTATTTCTTTTTAGTTACTTTCCTTCAACTAAAAATTAATAATCACAGGGTTTGTTTTTCTTTTCTCTGTAGGGCTTCGGTCTGCACAAGCCCTGGAAACCTACCCTTGTCTTCTGTGAAAAAGGCAATCGGGTTCCGAACCCATCTTTTCTCAGGCTACACTCTACAGGTTCTAAGCCATACAAAGGAGATCATGGCCCTGTCCAGTTTGTTAAAAAACTAAATTCTGTCTCGACTTTGGTAATGTTTTGTTGAAGTATGCCTCTAGGTCGTATTTCCATTGTTGGAAATAGTACTAGTACTTACACATGTATTAAATCCATGTTTGATTTTAAATTGGGTAAAAATATGTAAAATACTTTCCTATTTATTGACCGGTGATACTGGTCGCAAATACTCGGGATGGTAGGTTGAATCATAGTGATTTGGTTTCTTAAATTCGAGCACCATATTTACTGTTTAAGAATGAGAGGATGAAGTTTATACAACTCGGTTATGACTGTTCCATTTAACTATTTCAGCACTAAAATGTTCCTAGAGTTTAGCTTATAGTAATAGAATTACTGGTACTCTTTGATTTCATTATATTTGATTTATATGTAAAAATATGAGTTGGGGCTATTGCTTTAGATAGAAATTTCAACTCGTATCATATTAGAAGAAAAAGAAAAAAAAGGGTTTTCCAGCATCTCTAATTCTAAAGGAAGTTATACATCCAACATATCTTTTACAGTTGTAGTTACATGTCTGTTAGAAACTTTATCATGCTTATAGTATAGGAACAAACACACACACACACACACACACACACGCACACACACACACATATACATCTGCTTTCTATTGTAGAAATTAGATATTGATTTTTCTCTGTGAGGTCTACGCAGATCTTCAACAATAATTTGACATGTGCTTTCCTGTATGTGATATAGATATATCATGGAAATGTATTGGTTCGTAATAGCTTAATTCCATACTAAGAAACATATAGCAACCTGAGTAAACTTATGACTCCGAGTTTATATTTACAGAACTATACATACTCCATATAAATAAATATAGACTAGTTTCCACTCTATTCTTACATAGATAGTTATGTACCAGAAAATTTCGATGTACAAGAAATTTCCCTACAACTGCCTCTGTACAACTT
>JZKD02S1819170.1:1018929-1030247 GCA_000966675.3 Picea glauca
AGCTATTGAACCAGATTATGCTCATATAAAACAAGCACAATGGGTTTAAAAGCTAAGGAAAATAACTTATGATTCTTAACTTAATCAATCAGCTAGTGAGATGACAATCACATGTGAATTGAATAAGCGCCAATAAAGAAAACATTCACTCATAAGATATTAGAAAACAGAACAGAAAAAGTCTGATAACACAACTGAAGGAAGCTTGAAATGTTTCATATATTAAGAATAAGCCTTGTGATTATAGTAGCAGCATGTAGAACCCAAAATCGAACCTTTGTTTCATATCAAAAATAGGCATTTATAGCCTCTTACAAACAATTTTACAGATCCTAAAAACATGGATCTGTATTTAATAAAAACAATTCAATTCTATATAAACAACTTGAAAGGAAAGTCTTAACAAATAAACTTAGAAATCGAACTGTATTCAATCTCCAAAATTCGCCATTTGCCTCCTTCAGCTCCTGGTAACTGCAATGTGGTGAAGAATAGCAGGACACCTGTCTTGACACTTGGATCTCCCAATGTTTATGGTTTATTTTTGAGGGAATGGTTTTGCATGTGATTGCAAAAATCATCTCGAAATTCTAATGCTGAACCCTTTGCATGTGATATGATAGCCCCTTGATACACTGGAGCTCCTTCAAAACCTGTTTGGAATGAACTGTCGTGTCCTTGGCTTCAAAAATCACTTTTCCAGCTTTCAACAGCGCATTCGTTTAATTTTTCGCGGATTAGCTGTTGAAAGCCGTCACTTTCCACAGCTAACGGGCCATAAAATATAGATTTGCGCTGGTGAAAGCCCCGATTGCACTCAAAATGAGTTTTCACCTCCAAAATTTCGATTTCATCAAAATTTAGTGTGTTTCCGATTTCTCACCTTGCATATTAACGACGACTTGAGCGAGAACCTTCAGATCTGGATGAGATTTTTTCCTCTGTTTTTGTTTTAACCTTATTATATGCCTTTTAAGGCGTTTGGCCAGCCACCACAAGCTATTGTAATCTTTGGTGAGTTTTTTCTTTCGTTTCTTCTCTTTAACACTTTCCCTAGCCAATCTCTCAAAATAAGTATTGGTTTTTTTGAAGTTCTCAGACAACTTCTTATACCTTTCTTTAATTACCCTTTCCAAAACCTCTTGCTGGGCAATTACCTTCTTGAGATGCTTGATCTTCTGAGACTTCTTTGATTTGGAGATTTTTGATGTTTCTCCCTCTTCTGTATGAGTGAAGGTCTCATAGTTTTGTGCACACTCAGTTGTCTGCTCAGGATTCTCAGTGACAGGGCATTGATCTTGTTGCTCTGATTCTGAATATGAATAGGGAAAGTTTAGTATATTCTTTCATGTACTCTTCTCTATAGGATGCTCTGTGATCTGCTCTGTGGCCTGCACTGTGGTCTTCTCTATGGTCTTCTCAAATTTTAACCTTTTCTTCGACCTGCGGGGCTTCACTCCAGAAATTCTGTCTTCTGGAGGTCCTGGCAGGGTCCTTCTTTTTCTTGAACTACTTTGAGGAGAAGACTGTTTCTTTGAAGCTTTCCCTGGTTCATTTGCCAGCTGGGTCTATGTTTCAAAACCTTCCCAAAATAAAAAATGATCCCATCTCCTTCCCTGCTGTTTCAATTTCTCCAGGATGATTAATTTTATGAGGCCGAAGTGGCATAGAGTACTTTTTATGCTCAAGGGTTGAGCCCTAATCTTCTTACAAACCTTAGTCAAAATTTTATGTAGGAAAAAAGGTAAATTAATGGGAGTCTTCATTGTGAAATGATCCAGGAGTTTGATGTGATACATCATAACTTTATCATACCTTCCTTCCGAGGTAATGTACCGTTGGATGCCTCTGAACAGCTCCTTCCATTCTTCTTCTAGATAGGAAACTAGCATACCTTTTTTCCAAGGCTTGTGCTTGTACCCCTCTTTCAAATAAGTTCTGAAATCTAGATTTTTGGGAGAAGTGGTTTTAAACCATCTCTGACCGGTTCTTGGTAGGCTTGTTGCTACAACAATAGCAGCTTCATCCACTCTAATTTCCATTTACCCAACCTGAGATTTGTTCCCATCGAAAGTCTTGGAAAAAGCTTCTGTCGTAGACTGGTGGCAACCAATTTGCAATCTTTCAACGAACCCAATACACCCTGCGTTTGAAAAATGTCTTTGGACTTCGGGGTGTGTCTGTAAAAAGGACAGGCTATCCAACTCTCTCTTGAGTAGAGCACCACTATGTTTTCTCACCATTCTGTAGCTCGAAGATCCCGACAATTTGTAACCCCTCCAACTGATGGTCGAGCCGAGGTTCTCTGCTGTTGAAAGCACTTTGTAAGTCGGCTTTGTTTTTAAAACATTTGAAACTTTGACAGACTTCCGTGAACAGGGTATGATATGGAAACAACGACTTGAATTGATGCTTATCAGGCCGATAGTACGTCCTCTGTACCTGGACTACTAAATTCGAGCTTGACATCCTTGATGCCATGATGATGGGGCGTGAGTTTCTCAGCCGAATTCACATCACAATCCTACTCCGATGTGCAGAATTTAGTTTCCATCATTACCCACTCTCATCAGCGCATGATTTGGATTTTCCCGACGTGAGATGATCATATCATCATTGCCTTTAGACGTAGATAACACGCACGTGATTCCCGCTCTCTTCAACCAACGGCCCGTGGAAAATGCCTTTGTTAGTTGTTCATCCTTGCCTCTTTCACCAGCACATGACCCTGTGGAAAACCCCCGTTAGCTACGGAAATTCTTCACTTTCCTCAGTGCGTGACCCTTTAAGAACTTCTCCTTAGCTGCGGAAATTTTTCACTTTCACCAGCACACAACCTCGTAAAGACCGCTCCATAGCTGCAGAAAGTATGCACTTTCAACAGTACATGACCTGCGAAACTGATTGTTGGACATTTTGAAATTCACCACTTTCAACAGCGCACAGACTCATGAGAAGCGATCCTTTGCTGCTGAAAGTCACCACTTTCCACAGCTAACACTGAACTTTTGGACACACGTTAGCTGTTGAAAGTGAATTATGCAAATTTTGAAAATAAGACTTGATGGATCACACTGTTTTCTAAGACAAAATCCAAAACTCAAGTTTTGCAACTATCTTAACTAAAAAAATTAATTAATATCACAACCTATCACCTAAACAACAAATAAAATCCACCAATTTATTTGAGGAGTGAACAATATCCATACAGAATCTAATAGGTGCACTACAACTGTGACTAAATCATTTAAAAGAGATGGATAATAATTCTACTCAAGTTTAAAAATACAATTACATCAAATATTTTCTCATTCAAAACAAAGAATGAAAGGGATTACATATCTGAACCAGTTCACGGGAAGACAAAGGGAGAAACAACATTCCTCCCAACCGTAGAACAGGGCAACCAAATCACTTGCTCAATTCAACCCCTAGCCTAAACATGAATCCATGAGGGCTAACTCAGAACTCCTTCCCAACAATATCGTTCATCTTCAACACTCTTCTCCTCACCTCACACTCAGCAAGTAGTGCTCATAACAACAAGCAATAAATCATATTTTCCCCAGAATACTAGGCAGTGTCCTGCCTCCTCACATATGCTATTTATCAAAACAATATTTTTGCCTAGGTCTTTTTCCCTCCCTTGGGAATTTTCACATCTTTTTAAATCCCCGATTTTCAGGGGTTGCCAATGGAGAAATCCATGATTTTCCACTTGCAACAATCATCCCTGAGGTAGTTCCAACATCTTCCCCACTCATGGAGTCATGGTCAGTTGACATTAACATGGTCATTCCATTTGTCCTCCTGCAATAAATATAAAATATTCTGTTTTCATACAAGTGTCATAGTCAAATAATTAGTTGGGTCAAATCTGATTTCTGCCCAACAGTCATAATAATTAATTACAAACTACCAAATTCGAAATTCGGAATTGCCATAAATGGAAAAAAAATTCCAAATTTGACTTTACCAAAAACGGAATAATTTTCCTAACAATTTTTGAATTCAAAATTAATTTATTTTTGGGGATGTCACATCCTTTCCCCCTTCAATAAAAAATTGTCCTCAGTGTTCGTTTCTTTCTTGTAATAGGATTGGATGAGATTTCTGCAAATCTCCCTCCAACTCCCAAGTGGCCTCCTCAGGACTAAATTACTTCCATTGCACCTTTACCTAAGCAGCAACTTTGTTCCAAAGTGTTATTTCTCTCCGGTCTAGATTGCACAAAGGTTTCTCCTGGAACTTGCCTTTTGGTTCCACCTGCACCAAGTTCCAATCGATCATGTGAGTAGGATCATGAACATAATTTTTGAACAAGGAAACATGAAATGTGTTATGAATTTTTTGATTAGATGGAAGTGAAAGTTGGTATGCTACAGGTCCAATTCGAGCTAGTATCTCGAAGGGCCCACAAAACCTGGGTTCCAACTTGGCACATTTCTTGAGTTTTAGTGAACTCTTGCGGGCTTTGAATTTTAAGTAAACATGATCTCCCACTTGAAACTCCAAGTGTCTTTTTTTCTGGTCCACATAACTTTTCTATCTGTCCTGTGCCTCTTTCAATTTCTCTAGTACTTTTCTTACCATGTTTTCCATTTCTTGGAGCATCTCTGGTCCAACCATAAGTCTGTCAATCGGGTTATCCCAACTAAATGGAGTCGTACACTTTCTGTCGTATAGTACCTCGAAAGGGCTTAACTTGGCCGAAGTTTGGTACCCATTTTTATATGCAAACTCTACCAAGTGTAGGTAGTCTTCCCATTTGCTCGATTTTGTTCTTACGTACATGTGGAGCATATTCTCTATGATTTGGTTCGTTCTTTCAGTCTGTCCATTTGTTTGTGGATGATAACTCATACTGAAATTCAAATTAGTATTTAGCCCTGCAAACAATTCTTTCCAAAAAGAAGATGTGAATTTTACATCTGTATCTAAAATCACCATTTTAGGAATACCATGCAGTCTAAAAATTTCTTTCATAAATATTTCAGTGATATTTATATCTTTAAAAGTAGACTTTACAGGAATAAAGTGTGCAAAATTACTGAGTTTATCGATTACAGCCATAATAAAGTCATTCTGTTTCTGAGTTTTAGGAAAACTTGTAATAAAGTCTAGCGATATGGTCTTCCATTTCCATTTTGGTACTGGTAATGGCTATAGTAGGTTGGCTGGTTGTTGGCGTTTGGCCTTAACCTGTTGATATTTATCTTAAATAACCCATGGAATCTTCTACTTAAAGCAACCACTACCTTATTTTCCTTACCCTTGATATGTCTTACCTCAAAGTCGAATTTGCTCAAAAAGGCTAGCCACCTTGCTTGCATTGCATTAAGATCTAGTTGGCTAAACAGATGTTTCACATAGCTATTATCCATCAATAACAGAAATTTTCTGCCCATTATGTAGTGTCGCCACATTTTTAAGGCCTGTATTATTGCTGCCAATTCTAATTCATGAGTGACATAGTTTCGCTCATGCTCTTTTAATTTCTAGGACTCATAACAAATAACATGTCCTTCTTGAGTTAGGACACCGCCTAGTCCTTCTTCACTCACATCAACACAGATGGTAAAGTCTTTATCTGGGTTTGCTACCTTTAAAATTAGTATTTATCCCTGCAAACAATTCTTTCCAAAAAGATGTGAATTTTACGTCTGTATCTGAAATCACCATTTTAGGAATACCATGGAGTCTAAAAATTTCTTTCATAAATATTTCAATGATATTTATAGATTTAAAAGTAGACTTTATAGGAATAAAGTGTGTAGACTTACTAAGTTTATCGATTACAACCATAATAGAATCATTCTGTTTCTGAGTTTTAAGAAAACTTGTAATAAAGTCTAGTGATATGGTCTCCCATTTCCATTTTGGTATTGTTAATGGCTGTAGTAGGCTGGCTGGATGTTGGTGGTCAGCCTTAACCTGCTGATATTTATCTCAAATAACCCATGGAATCTTCTTCTTAAAGCATCTGCTACCTTTTTCCCTTACCCTTGATATGTCTTACCTCAAAGTTGAATTCGCTCAAAAAGGCTAGCCACCTTGATTTCCTTGCATTAAGATTTGGCTGGCTAAATAGATATTTCACACCACTATTATCCATCAATAACAGAAATTTTCTGCCCATTATGTAGTGTCACCACATTTTTAAGGCATGTATTACTGTTGAAAATTCTAAGTCATGAGTTACGTAGTTTAACTCATGCTCTTTTAATTTCCGAGACTCATAACAAATAACCTGTCCTTCTTGAGTTAGGACACCACCTAGTCCTTTTTTACTCACATCAACACAAATGGTAAATTCTTTATCTGGGTCTGCTACCTTCAAAATGGGTGCGATTGTCAATAATTCCTTCAACTTGTCAAAACTATCTTGACACTTTTGTGACCAGTTAAACTTGGTTGCTTTCTTTTGTAATGATGTGATGGGGTAGGCTATTTTGGAAAACCCCTCTATAAATCTGCGATAATATCCGTTGATTCCCATGAATGATCGGATATTCACTACATCTTTAGGTACCGACCATTCCATGATGGCTCTTATTTTCTCATGTTCGACTGCAATGCCTTCTGCAGAAATTATATGTCCTAGGTACTACATTTTATTTTGATAAAAATCACACTTATCGAATTTAGCGTACAGTTTGTGCTTCCTCAAAGTTTGCAGATCTATTCTGAAGTATTCTTCATGTTCTTCTTCTATTTTAGAATAGACCAGAATATCATTGATAAATACTAGTACGGCCTTGTCTAAGTACTGACTGAAAATACTGTTCATTAGACACATAAATGTGGCTGGTGCGTTAGTGAGTTCGAAAGGTATAACTACGAATTCGTAGTGTCCATATCTTGTTCGAAAATCTTTTTTTCTTATGTATTCATCTTTTATCCTAACTTGATGATAATCCGATCATAAATCCAACTTTGAAAAGATCTTGGCCCCACCTACGTGATCGAACAAATCATTTATCCTAGGTAAGGGGTACTTGTTCTTAATAGTCATTTTATTCAATTGTCTATAATCGATACATAGTCTTAGAGTGCCATCTTTTTTTTTCATGAAGAGGACTGGTGCTCCCCATGGTGATACACTCGGTCTGATATACTCTTTGTCCAACAATCCCTATAACTGTATTTTTGATTCTGTCAATTTGGGCAAACTCATTTGGTAAGGTGCTTTAGAGATAGGGACTGAACCAGGTAGAAAGTCTATGGAAAAGTCTATTTCCCCTGTAGGGGGTAATTCAGGTATTTCATCAACAAACACGTCTCTGAATTCCCGTAGAACAACAAAGTCTTCCAAGTTGGGATTATCTTCTTTGTCTATCAGATTAGTTATTTGGATAACGTAAAATTGACAACCCTTTCTCATGCATTTCTTGAATTGCATTGTTGTGACATGTCTAACTGATATTGGTTTTGGTATACCTTGGGATGTTTTAGTAGTGTCATAATCATCTTTATACTTAAGTGACTTTGCATAACAATCTAGTACTACTTTGTTCTTTTCTAACCAAGGCATTCCGATAATCACATCATAAGATCCTAGTGGTAGAATGTTCATATTTGTTCTTATGTTTTGACCATCTAAAATGAACTCAAAATCGAAAATAAAGTCAACCACTTTCCTTTTAGTTCCTGTTGCTAATTTTACCAGCCATGATTTTGTGTGTTTCTTTTTCTTAAGTTTATTTGACTCTACCACACCAGGAGTGATATAACTTAACATAGCTCCAGGATTGATTCAAATAATCATTTGAGTGTTATTGATTTTACCTTCGATTTCCACCACAGAGGACTAGTGGTTGGCTTGTTGACTGTCTATGGTTGCATTGATTTGATGAAATATTCTACCCACATCACCCACCGTCGAGGCTTCCTCCAAATTATGGACAATAGTTCTATTTACTGAATTTAAACGTGGATAGTTCCTCCTCAGATGAGGTTCTCCACATTCCCAACATTTTAATGGTTCCCGGGGATTGTCCCCAAACTTCTTTGTTCCCAGGTTTACCAGTTTACCGCCTCCTTGTGTTCTTGGATGGTTTGAGTGAAAATGGTTTCTAGGAATTTTTTTTGTTGCATTCCGATAAGGACTTGGCTGATATCCCTTCTTCCACTGGTTCATTCAGTCTTTTTTCTTATCCTTCCAAGCCTTGGGAAACTCTTCTCATTTTTTGTACTGGTCGTAGCACATTCATTCTTTCCTGAATACTTCACTCAAGGACTTGGGGTTGTCAAAATCAATTTTGTCCCTGTAAGATTGTGGTAAACATCTTAGGAACCGCTGGATTTTTACCTTTTCCTCCCGGATATAAGGTACGCACCTTAGTAGTTCCAGGAATTTGTTTATAAGATTTTCCATCGTCATCTGAACAAGTCATAATTCATAGAATTATTTCATTTTGCTTTCATATTAGCTTTCGTATAGGTACTGTTTCTTGAAATATTTCTTAAAGTCAGACCATTCCATCTGTTTCTCTTTTAGGCATTTGGCCAATTTCAGATCTTGCAACCAAATGCTGGCTTTTCCTTTTAGATTGTAAATGGCCATTCTGACCTTCATGTTGTTGGAATAGTTGTATATATGGAAATATTTTTTGATGTCTAATAACCATGCCTTAGCTTCCTCCCCTGTTCTGGAATCTCCATCAAAGGTAGTTGGTTTAATTTTCTTAAATTCTACTTCAAGGTGGTCTACTTGTTCTCTTTTCCTATCTATTTTTGTTTTGTCCTCAAATGATGGTGTACCTTCAAACGAACTGTCTCCTTTTTCTGCTTCAGGACCATAATTTTTTGAGGCCCTTTTGCTGATCTCTTCTTCATTGTTATCTTCCTTTGGGATTTTCTTCATCACTATACTGTGCAACAAGACTTCATTTATCTCATGTTGTTCCTGTTGTGCCTTCTTCAGTTTTTCATTGTTGGCTTTGAAAACCCGCAGCTCAACAATGAGATTCCTCATCATTTCCAGAACTTCAGTAGGTGAGCTTCCATCACTATTCTGTCTCTGATTTTTAGGAAGTCTTTGTTTAGGATTCCCATCAAGTCTGATTTCTGCGTCATCCTATGTTGCCATGATCAACACAAAACAAAAAAGGGTTTTTTGTTTGCAACAATAAAGGTTTTATTAGTTTTACATAAATATAATTATTTTCTAAGAAATCAGGTGGCCCTGTTCAAGGTCCAAGTGGTGTAACCTTTTCTCTAATACCATATGTAATGTACCTCTAATTCGCCATAATTTGTTTTTTCTATGGGGTACTAATCTCCATTTTCACTTAATAGCTTCACAACAAGGAGGGGAATGCTCATCCTAGTTCTGGATTTAAATTCCATCTACCATACGATGACAACCTATAACATATTCAAGTTAAACAAAAAAATTAATAAGGGGGATCCTTCAAAATTCCTACCACTTTTCTTTAACACATGTTTAAACTATATTTATTTATATAGTGGTTTTATATATACATACACCTAGGTTTCAAGGTCCTAAGTCCCCATTAACACATAACTTATTTCTATATCCTTTGATCTAAAAGGATATATCTACCAAAATAAAAAAAAATCTTCGGAAGTTATACCCAAAACAATAGAACGTATAAGGTCTAATATGGACCAATAATTCCCTAGGTCGTTGAATCGATTCTCCTCATAAATTTTTCATGGTTACAATTCTCCTAAACACTAAGATTAACACAGTTTGGGTGAGGAATTCTCATGCGACAACTCTGTTCGACTAAGTATTAACTAAGCATTATCCTAACCACCCAAGACAATGACAGTAGTCCAATAGAGATGAAATAGTTAACCTCCAACTATACTCGACTAGTAACTTCTTGAAAGAGACAACCATTAAATGTGTATTTTTGGTTATTAAGGGCAAGGGATGTGCTTGTTAGAGAAGTTAAGACTCTACCCTTGTAATCAATGGAAGTTCTGTATATGCAGGTTACGATGACCTTCCCACCTGTCCTCCCTCTAGTCTTGTCTTGCCAAGTTTTCCCTAGCACATGGCCCGACCAACCCCATACTTCGACATTTACTTTGGTGGCTCATCCTCAACTTAGGGTTAGACAATTTCCTTCCTCATCATTATGGCTCTCCGAAATTGACTCTCTGTGTTGTCCTTCGGTGGGGAAAACTATCGTTCTGGAGGTCTTTTGCCCATCAATCCAGTCAACAAGGACCGTCTCACTTGTAAGTTTATAATACTATATCGTATTTTAAGCAGAGTAATAAAGTTTCAGAGGTCTAATTCAGTGAATGTCCTTTTCATTTTGTATATCCTACCACAAAGTTTATTTACATTTTTCCCTTAATGTTAACGTTGCATATTCTTCGGGGTTAATCTTATTCTGAAAATCGACTTGGATTATTCGTGCATTTCTATTTTTATTTTGGTCTCCTTGTTTTCAAGATTTCCTGAGGCTTACCAGCTAGCCCCCTGGTAATTTTAGTTTGGGTTACAATATGCACAAGAATCATTCTCCTTCGCGCTCCTTCCCGGTAGCTATACAACGAGATCAGATTTGGCCCGGATGAGGTTTCGTAAGATTTGTTGGTATACCTTGTGTGTAACACCTCCTTATGCTTTGTTTTGTGAAGGTTGAGTCTACCCGACAGTATTATACTAAGATCTTTAGTTGACCAAGAAATACTATAGTCAATTCTTACTTGATATAATTACAAAATCCGTTTAATATGTCTGCATACAGTTTCTGGAACCATCTCACGGTATGTGACTTTTAAGTTAAAATTTCTGTGTGTACTTTACAAAGAATTTTTTCTTCCGTCGAAAGAAAGTTGAACATTAATTTTTTATTTGTGATGGTAATACTGTAAGTTGTATGGAGACCTCTCGAGGTCTGGTTATGAAATTCTCAGTGTTGACTACTTGATTAATCCTTACTCTCTGTAAATTTGATTTTGGAAAAGTTTAAAACATATCTTAGGCACAACTTGACTTATACTGTTTATGCATTAAGGAAATCTAAGACCGTCGTCTATTTCACTTTATTTAGTTTCATTGGTTTCCCCTTTTTATTTTCTTGCGTTGTTTAAAGTGTTGGTATAAATCACTAATGGTGGGCCTTGTTGATACGAGTTACTCATCAGGGATTCACTTCACCCTCCTCCCTGTTGGACACACCTACCACACTTAGAGGGGGGGGTGAATGAGTGTGGCGCTCTTTTTCCCAAAACTTTCCTCTTGCACAAAAACTCATCAATTAGCATTCAACATTTATTCATTACCCATTGTTGTCATTTATAACCAGTTATATGTGAGCACATATCAACAA
>JZKD02S1819170.1:1065624-1084147 GCA_000966675.3 Picea glauca
ATAAAAAGGAAAAAAAAATGTAAAAATATATAATAAATAAATAAAAAATTGAAAATTAAATTTTTTTTATAACCATTTAAGAAAGAAAAAATACCTAAATTATAAAAGAAAATTAACTTAAAAATTAATAAATAAAAAATTAAACTCAAAGAAAAAGAACTATAAATAAGATAGAAAAGATCATTAAAATAATTAAAAAATTATAATAAATTAAAAAAAATTAAACTAAAGCAAATCTTACAAAGAAAATGGAAAAAATCATTAAAATAATTTAAAAATTATAAAAACAAATCTTAAAAAAAAAAAAATCCAAACATCTTAAATCATAAAAATCATCTTAAAAAAAAACTTTAAAACTTAAATCATAAAAATAAAAGAATCCCTAAAATTAAACCAAAAATATCCTAAAGAAAGAAAAATTAAAATTAAACGAAGCGATGTCGTCTCATCTGTTATCTGCAAATAACAAAGCAAGGTATGGACATTTTTGTTAAACAAACTATTCCTCCAACGAGCCAAATTAAATGTTGGGTGGAAGATAAAAAAAGACCTAAAGAAATGGATCTCCTCCGCTCACCATCACCAGGTCGATGTCGACGGATTCCTTTGCTTGATCATATCCTCCGCGCCATGTCATCTGATCATCATTGACTGGAAATAAATAACAAAGCAATAAATGATTTTATGATAATGTTAAATTCTAATTTAAAATGAACGAATGCTAATTTAGTTCGCAACCCATAAGAACGATGTAAAATATATGTTCAATTCGCTGGCTTACTAGATGTGTTGGGAATTTGGTATGTGTTCAAAATTTGAGAATTTAATGAATTGATCATCGAAATCTTGATTGACAGTTTGGTTAAATTTTTTCCATTTGTATGAAACTGAGCCCAAGGGATTTCAGCTGTATTAAAGCAGATTGCTGGTTTTATGGTAATTGGATCCGCGGTGTTGAGCGTCTAAAGTCATAGATATTGAGAACAATGATGAAAATCCCAATTAATGTTGAGAACAGGAGAACCCTAGTACAACAGCAATACGATGGTAGGGTTTTATTGAGGGATATCATTATGAAAGGAATCAAGATAGTGCCGGTTTGGAAAAAACTATCATATGGAATTAGATTCCAAAGAATTTAGATTACACAGAACTAAATGAAGAGAAATGTAATTTAAATTTAAATTTAAATCAGAAAAGAGGGTATGTAAAGAAAACATCACATCATAAAAGAATATCAAATTTTAATTAAAAATTAAAATAATTATTTAAATATAATTTAAATACTAAAAATATATATTCAAATTTCAATAACAATAGAACTTATAAAATATTTATAAAATTAAAAAAAATTAAAATATTCAAAATAAAATTTTAAATTTCAATAAAAATAAAATTATCCTGTTGTGAATAAAAATAAACGTCAACAAGCTATCAAAGACACTGTGATTCTTCTAACAATTTCTAAACAAATCTCTCACCACAAAAACCTAAATGATAAAAAATAAAACTTATAAAACATTTATAAAATTAAAAAAATTAAAATATTCAAAATAAAATTTTACTAATTTAGTTATGAATGGATCATATCTTCTCCATGTTCAATGACAATCCATGCTTTAATGGGAAATTCCACTTTTTTGGGTTTTGTCTTCTAATTATTATATGTTCATGACAATCTCATAGCTTAATGGATGCTGTTGGAAATTCCAGGGTTTTGGGTTTTTTCATCTAACTACATATTTATGACAATCTCATAGCTTAAAGGATGTTTTTGGAAATTCCATGGTTTTATTTTCTATAATTTTTTGTTGGTCACAATCCAATTTCTTAATGAATGCCTTTTCTCTAGTTACATGTCCATGAAAATTGCATGGATTTATTTAAAGTTCAAAATTTCATTCAACTACTTTGTTTTAGAAGGTGGCAACTTATGGCCTTCAAAGTGCACATGATATTTAATATTAATTTTTTTTTATGTAAATTTAACAAATATTTTTAATTTATTTTTAAAATTCAAAAATCCAGAAAAATAAAATATGTATATTTTTTTATATTTTAATAGTCAAATCCTTGAGTTGAAAGAGTCTCTTATGCTTTAAGAATTCATTGAATTAAAATTATCTGGATGAAGAAAGATATGAAAATGGAACGCTCTTATAAACTATATAAACTATTATAAGTTGAACCCTCTTGATCTAATTTAAACCATAATAAAAAGGCAGTGGCAAGTAAATAGGATTTTACTCAGCAAAATCAATCATTCTATGGAAATCCATCGCATTACTTTTTGGCCATAAAATAAGTAAATTTGGTTCCAGTAATGTTCGCTTAATATCACATAGAGCAACGACATATAAACTAAACCAAGTTTAGACGTCATTTATCATTTCAATGGTGCTAATGAAGAGATGGAGGGATGAAGGGTTTTAAGGAGATAACACTCATGGTGCTAATGAAGAGTTTTATCCAAGGATGGAGTGTTTTAAAGAGATAAAACTCTTGAATCTGGAATTGAATTCGTGACTTTCAAACGAGAAACGATAATATGAAATTAAATTACCTTTACATCACAAACCCGCCATCAATGAAACTAATTAAATAATGAACTTTCCACCATTATATAACAACAAAAGTAGGAAGATAAACCCTAAATGATAGAACAAACAATAATGATAAATGATAGGATGAACATTCCACTGAATCTTCCGCGCCATACCATCTGATCATCGACTGGAAATAAATAACAAAACAACAAATGATTTTATGATAATGTTAAATTCTAAAATAAACCACAAAGTCTACATGTATTGAAATTATAATCACTCATCGATTGATAGACTTGTAAGAAACTAGCCACCCACCAAGCCAAATTAAATAATTATTGATTTTTGGATTGAAGAAAATGGTTGTGCTGATGAGATCTCGCATCTCCCTCCCTTTCAGTTATCACAGTAACTATACATAATATTCATCCCCTCGTCTGACACCTGCAAAGAAATCATATAAATAACATGTGTAGGATCACTAATATAATTTCTCAAAACAGATACATGAAAAACGTCGTGCATACTCCTCAAGGAATCAGGCAAGGCTAGTCGATAGGCCATAGGTCCCTTTCCCTCCACAATATCGAAAGGTCCCACGAACCTATGAGAGAGTTTGTCTCCATTTCCAAACTTGATTGAACTCTCATGCGATTTAGCCCACAAGAAGACTCGATTGCTGACCTCGTAACTACGGTTGATACGGTGCACATCGACATAACTATTCTACCAATCCTGTGCTTCTTTAATCCTTTGTCTTATTGTTTTCATTTTCTCTTCCATTTCTTGGATCATTTCTGGTCCCACCAGGACCCTATCCTCAAGCCAATCCCAAATCAAAGGCATCCAACACGATCACCCGTAAAGAAACTCAAAAAGCGCCATCTTAATGGTGCTTTGATAACTGTTGTTATAAGGGAATTCCACCAGTGGAAAAAAAGATTCCCAACGATTTTGTTGGTCCATCATGTACATGCTCAACATGTCCTCTAAGGTTTGTTTTTTTCGTTCGGTCTACTCGCTAGTCTCCAGGTGGTACGAAGTACTGAAGTTAAGTTGGGTTCCCAAGGCCTCTTGGAAACTACTCCAAAATCGTCCAGTAAACACCAATCTACGATCTGATATAATCCTCTTAGGCACACCATGAAACCTCACAATGTCACTGATGAAAACTATAGCTATGTCAGGTTCCTGATATGTCGTACGCACAGGAATAAAGTGAGGAATTTTCGTCAGAGTGTCTACTACTACAAAAATTGAGTCATGTCTCCTTAGTGTCAGTGGCAATCCAACAATAAATTCCATCGAAATAACATCCCACTTCAATTCTGGAATAGTGTGTGGTTGTCGTAATCCTGCTGGATGTCTATGTTCAACCTTCACCTACTAAGATTCTAGACATCTGACCACATAGTTTACTATATCTTCTTTCATTCCCTTCTAGAAGAATAAGGGTTTAAGTTATTCCCTCATCTTCGTGACTCCTCGGTGAGCCATGTACACTGCTCTATGAGTTTCGTTTAGGATCAAACTCCTCAACTCGTCGTTCAGTGTTATGTAAATCCAATTTTTAAACTTCAATAATCCATCATCGTCAAACATAAATCCTGCAAATCTTGGTACCATCCTCGTGTTTTGTCTGATAAAACCCTCAACCTCTTTGTATTGGTCATCGTTACACTATAGAGTTAGAATATTTTCACGAAGATTCATGTGAAGAGGCAACATCGAAAAGATGCGCGGTCTCTGACTCAATGCATCTGCCACTCGGTTCACTGTTCCTTTTATGTAGGTAATCTCGAAGTCATACTCACTAAGTAATTCCAACCAATGTCATTGTCACGCGTTAAGGTCACTTTGCGTAAAGATGTGTTGTAGTCCACAGTGGTCAGTCTTTAGTTCAAATTTTCATCCAACAAGGCAGTGTCTCCAAACCTTCAAGGCATATATAATGGCTAACAACTCCAAATTGTGCATCACATAGTTCTCCTCATGCATTCTCAGTTTCCTCGATATGTAAGCGATCACTCGACAGTCTTTCATCAAGAAGCCACCTAATCCTTCCTTGGATGCATCATTGCATACCAAGAAGTCCGTGTACATGTCAGGGACCTTTAGTATTGGTGTTGTTGTCAATAACTCCTTGAGCCTCCAAAATGCTTCAGCACATTTCTCGGTCCAAACAAACTTCTTGTTTTTCATCTGTAATTTCGTGATTGGATTTGCTATCTTCAAAAATACCTCGATGAATTGTTGATAGTATCCTACTAAACCCATGAAGCTATGCACTTCTGGGACATTCGCCATCGCAGGCCATTCTATAATAGCCTCGACCTTTGCGGGATCCATGACGATACCTTCATCGGAGATGACATTCCCTAAGTAGTGAATCTCCGATTGATAAAATGAGCATTTGGAAAACTTCCCATACAATTTCTTCTCTGGTAGAGACTGTAGTACCAATTGCAAGTGCTCATCATTCTCCTCCATCATCCGAGAGTAAATCAAAATATCGTCAATGAATACTTGGACAAATTTGTCTAGGTACTCGTAGAACATCCCGCTCATCAAACTCATGAATACCCCTATGGCATTCTTTAGTCCATACAGTAAAATAGTAAAATCGCAATGTCCAAACCTCATATTAAAGGTGGTCTTAGAGACATCATCCCCCTTAATCCGTAACTAGTGGTATCCTGATCGCAAGTCAATCTTTGAGAACACCATCACGCCCTTTGTTTGATCGACAAGATCATTAATCCTCGACAACGAATACTCATTCTTGATCATTGCCTTGTTAAATTGACAATAGTAAATGCAAAGCCTCCATGAACCATCCTTCTTTTGTATGAAAATAACAGGTGCACCCACGGTGACACACTTGGACATATCACTCCGAGGTCCAACAACTCCTTTAGTTGCATTATCAACTCTTGTAACTCTGGGGTGGACATACAATAAGGCCTTCTCACTATCAGTTCAGTCCCCGGTTTTAGGTCTATGGTAAAATGCAATTCCCTCTTCGGAGGCATATGAGAAAACTCCTCCGGAAAGACATCTGCAAACTCTCTCACCACAGGAAGGTGTTCTAGACCTTCCGCTACTCCCTTATCATTTACCGCAAGGATAAAATAAATATTACATCCCTTGTGCATGTTCTTCTGAAGCTGCAAGGAAGAGATGAAACTCAGGGAAACTCCCTGGTTTCATCCTATAATCATGCATCTTTGTCCCTCATCATCGACCAATCTTAACCTTTTCGTCTTACATTTGAGTATCGCCTCATGCGATTCAAACCAGTCCATACCAATCATGGCGTAGAGGTTGGTCCTGGTGACAACCTCTCCCAGGTTAAGGATACAGCCTGTAACCTTTCCTCCAACCTTCTGTTTTGATCTAGTATCCATCTCTATGAAGCTAAACTCATTCTGATCAACTTCCTTTACCTTAATTATTTTTAGTGCCACACCAGAAATGAAATTCTCGGTAGCACTACGATATATCAAAATACTAAGGGTCTGGTCAATGACGGTACCTGCCGTCTTGAGCAAAGTTGAATGGTGCTCTACCTGGAATTTATTCACCCTCACATGAATCCAATGGGCCTTGATGAAATCTCCCATGGTAGTGGGTCCAGCTAATCCATATGCTCTAGTCCTCTCCACAGGGTAGTCGCACTGGTAGTGTGGCTCTCCACATGTCCAACACCCCTTCTTCGATCAAGTAGTCCTAGTACTTGAAGTAGAAGATGAAGGCCCACTAGCCTGGAATCTTGGTCTGTTCTACTGAACAGGCCTAAACTGCTTCTGTTGCGGTCGACACTGTTGCTGATGCTGTGGTCCCCCATAAGGTGTCCGCTGTTGAGGCACTAGTCGCCGAGGTCTAGTGAAAGTGGATCCTCTCTAGAAGCCATGATATCTGGGAATATGGTTGGCTGATGTCTGATGCTGCTTCGCACCATATGACACCTACCCTACTGGTCTCACTAGAGTCTTTCTCTGACCCCTGCTGATAAGCTCCTCCTCTACTATGAGGGCCTTCTGGATGACATCATGCAAGGTTTGAGGCATCATAATCTTGATCTCTCCACATATGTTGCCATTAAGGCCAAACATGAATCTGTTGACCTTAAGTTTCTCCGTGTTAATATGCAGAGCATACCATAGCAACTCCGTAAATGAGCCTTGTAATCAGACATCCTAAGACCTCCCTATCATAAGGCGTTGAACTTTTTGAGCTTACGCTCAATAAACTCCTCTTATAGGTACCTGTCTTGGAACCATTCCTTGAACACTTCTCATGACATGTATTTGACAGCCATGTTTAGCTATAGTAGGAGCATCTTTCACCATAGAAGAACGCTCCCCTTCAGTTGAAATACCTCCATGTGAACCTTCATGTTAGAGGTATAGTCATGAAGTGAAAATCACATCACCATATTCTCCAACCATGCCTCGACGACTGCACCGTCTCGGGCATCAAAGAACTCGGGAAATTTGACCTTCTCGTACTCACGGTGAATTCTACCAGTACAAACCGGAGCATGCGGTGGATCCTCAGGGGGTGTCAGTGCTCTGGCCTCATCTCTGTCCAAACGATTGATCAATGCCTCAGACATGCGCTGAAAAGATCTCATCATTCTGACCACATCACCTACTACTATATACTCTTTTCTGACAACTTGTTCATCTCTCTCGGGCTTAGACCCCTCAGGCATGGATGTTATTGGAGGCGTCGCACGTCCTACCCTAGCACCCCGTCATCTTCCTCCGTGACATCCTCTAACCATGATTACCTGCATGAGTACAAGCCAAATTAATTAGCAACATTATAATCAAATCATATCAACGAAAGCTGTAGTGATCCCAAATCGTGGGTTGAACCCACTCTGATACCAAGTGTAAAATCACCTTCATTACGACGATGGGTGAAGATTTTTTTTTTTTGTTTTTTTAGAAATAAGAGGCAAGAAGGCAACGATGACAACGATTTAACTGCACCACAGATGATGAACATAAGAACGCAACCCAAGCAATAGGCAACGACGACTCCAATCATTGGTACAAGGGAAACTGTGCAAACATGCACAGTATAACAAGGAGAAATGACTACCCGCCCGATGCAACAAGACACCCCTACACGCTAAGGGACAACTTCCCCTTCCTGAGACAATGACGTTGATGAACAAGACTAAAACCTCAGGGTGCACGAACCAAATGCACAAATTCATTCCACCCATGCTCCCAAGAAACTTACCATGCTCGAGAACACCCCCCAACACGCACCGACTCGGACCAGGTTTTGTTCGTCGCTATCCCATGAGGAGTGCCATGATCCCCTCATCAGGAATCATGTCATCCCCAGGTGATAGACGCATCAAAAACCTTGACACCACTCATCCTATCAGGACCGGGGACTCTAGATAAATCTGGCATGCTAGAAATAGAATACCAAAAGGAAAACCATACCCATACCCCAACAACAGGTTGACAAAATGCCAGAGGATGAAGGTAAGGGATGATGCAAGCCAATACATGACATTTTCCTTGACCCAACCAATCACCCAGTCTAAACTAGTCAATGATTACAATCTATTTTAACATGGGTTCCAATCTAAAGAGGGCACGTCAAAGGGCACGTCAAAGTCTATAATGTACCCACTAATTTAATGTTAATACAACCAATCTTTCAATTCTAAGTAATCAATACTAAAGCTATAATTATAAATACCATCTAGTTGGCCATTAACTTGAATAACAATATTAAAAATCTTAATGTAGGATGCTACCATTATAACACTTGTGAACAATTTAATCTCAACATGTAGTCTAGCTATATTGACCGAACGAACAATAGTAGCTCTCTATTATCATTGAGAAGGAAATGCTAACTAGTAACATCGCTATAGCAATATGACAAGGCAATTAACATAGCAATTATCTAACGATTAAATTACCAATAACAAGGCAATTCACATGACTGTTATAATAACAAGTAATATAGCAATAGCAAGGCGATTGACATGTTGATTAACATAACAATTAATATAATAGTAACATGGAAATTACATGACTGTTAACATGAAAATTAATAGCGCAATAGGAAGGCGATTTACATAACTATTATCATAACAGGTAATAAAGAAATAGCAAGACAATTAACATGTTTCTTAACATAACAATTAATACAACAATAACAAGAGAATTTATATGACTATTACATAACAATTAATAGCTCAATAACAAGGCGATTACATATTGTTAACCATTTAACTCACTGCGACAATTAATCAATAAGAAGGAATCTATTGATCATTAACTCACTTTAGCAATTACATGGCAATTAATATGGTAAATAATATAGCATTTACATTAAAATTTAACATGACAATTAATAGTAAGAAGGAAACTTCTGACCATTAATATTGTTGTAGCAATTGTTCTGGAAATTAATATAGAATTTATCATTGCAATTGACATGGTAATTAATATGGCTAGTAACATCGTTGTGGTAATTAAAGTTTGGCAGTGAGAACATTGGGTATTTCAACAACAATCTCTGTCAACTTTTAAAAGAAAAAACATGGGCATTTCGACAACAATCTCAGTCAACTTTTAAAAGAAAAAACGTGGGCATTTCAACAACAATCTCACTCAACTTTTAAAAGAAAAAATGTCGGCATTTCAACAACAATCTCTGTCAACTTTTTAAAATAAAAAATGTGGGCATTTCAAAAACAATCTCTGTCAACTCTTAAAAGAAAAAAATTGGTCATTTCAACGGCAATATCTATCAACTTTTAAAAGCAAAAACATGGCAATTCAACGACAATCTATGTCAACTTTTAAAAGAAAAAACACGGGCATTTCAACAACAATCTCTGTCAAATTTTAAAGAAAAAACGTGGGCATTTCAATAAGAATCTCTGTCAACTTTTTACAACAAAAACATGGGCATTTCAACAACAATCTCTGTCAACTTTTAAAAGAACAAAATGTGGTCATTTCAATGACAATCTCTGTCAACTTTTAA
The DNA here is from genome assembly GCA_000966675.3 of Picea glauca. Classification (NCBI taxonomy): domain Eukaryota; kingdom Viridiplantae; phylum Streptophyta; class Pinopsida; order Pinales; family Pinaceae; genus Picea; species Picea glauca. The sequence continues at coordinate 1,075,203 of JZKD02S1819170.1, forward strand.
AAGAAAAAATGTGGGTACTTCAATGACAATCACAAACACGTTTTAAATGGAAAAATCATGGTTTCCCTTTTTCATTGCCTGGATGCCAAATGCAAACGCATATAGGAATGACCAAAATGCCTTTCCGTTACTAGGATACCAATTATAAAAACACAGACAGGGAAATGATTTCATTTTTCCATTGCTAGGATACCAATACAACACAGACATGAATAACAAAAAACCTTTTTCCATTTCCAGGATACCAAATATAAAAATGGAGACAGGGAATTAAATCATTTTTCCATTGCCAGAATACCAATACAACGTAGACATGAATAACAAATAAAAATGGTTTTCCATTCTAGGATACCAATACAAAAATGCAGACATGAAATCAATTTGTTTTTCCATTGCCAAAATACCAATACAAAGCATACAAGAATACCAAATAAAAACGTTTTTCCATTTCCAGGATACCAATACAAAAATACAGACAAGAAATCAATCATTTTTCTATTTCCAGAACACCAATACAACACAAATCACAATAAGATAAATGCAAGGATCTAATGGGAGATGTCATTGAAATGATCACAAGTATTCTAATAGCCAAGGCGCAAAGAAAAACCAACAAGGACTCAACATAATCCATACATAGAGGTCTTTTCTAGATGTCACAAGTCAAACAATCAACCAAGGACAACAACATAGCTAGACGACTGACATGAACATCCTTCGCTCATCATCCATGCACAAAAAGGTGGGGCGTTGAGATCCATAGGTCTAGTAAAGATGAAGCGATGACTGTATATTAGGCTCCTGGCCGACTGCTCAGGTGAGGACTGATGAGCTAGGGACAAAAGGAAAAAACAACCACAATCTTATCAAATCAATACACCACAAGGTAGTCAAGACATACTAGGAATCAAAGGCCATGGGAGTCAATCAATCATTGATCTATAGGCTATGGAAAAATTCAGTCATCAACTAGAACACTAAGAAAATCAATTTACTTACCCAATTAAACATGTAGATATGAAGCATAAATCCTACTACAATCTACCATGCAAAAATAAAGAAAGTGTATCGTTGTCTGATCGCTTTCTCTGAATTGATGTCTCGCGCGCTCTGTGAAACTCCCACTTGCTAATCAACGATACTTCACTGGTACCTCCCAGCCAATGCTAGGGGTACTCTTCTCCCCCCTATCCCCCCGAGCTGCAAAGGGGACATGCACACTAACCAGAGAATCAACTAGCTCCCAACTCGCCTCACAAGGCCAAGCTACCACTCCTCACCGAGTTGGGTATCCAAACTCCCACAATCTAAGTCAGTCAAGTATAGATTTCTGCAGTGTAACATTACACAAAACATAAGAGCTCCATCATCATTTTCCTCCCTCCATTATATAGAGTTTCGAAGTCCCTTACTTTCCCAAATCCCATTTTATTTAATGTTTAATAAATTAATTCATAAAAATTCCTCCCCGTACATGTGTCACCCATCCCCCCTCATTCCTCCAAAAACTAATTTCTTTAATTAATTAATTACCTTTATTTCCCTCACCCACCTAGAGTCACTCCTAGAATCACTCCTATGTGTCCCCAAATTCCCTTACAGGTTTTAATGACTTTCCCCATTATTAATTTGTTAGTTCAGTTTAAATTAGAAAGTTCTTAAATGGTAGATACCTTACTAAGTTGGACTAACTCCTTTTTCCTAGTGTTTCCCCTTTCTTTTAAGGTTTCCGTTTTTCCTAGTTTCCTAATTCTTTTAGATTTCCCCCTTTTCCCTTTTTAATTAAACTCAAAAAGGCATGTGAAAAAACTTACCCTTCTTCCCCTTTTTTTAATGAATTAAATTTTTAATTAGCATAAAAGTAAAACAATCATTCCCCCTTTTAAGTTTTTATCCCAAAAGATTTTTATAAAACGCTTTAATTGCTTACCCCCTTCTTGTCACAAGGTTAAAGAAGATTATCTTTATTATTATTATTATTATTAATTTTTATATATGATTATTTTTATTATTATTATTTTTTTTATAAAAATGTAAAATTTTACCACCAGCGAAGATTAGACCTAGACCTTAATTTCCTAGGCAGGGTGACACATTTATTTTATTTTTTTACTAAAAGGTTTCAAATGTTCCTTAACACTTTATTGTCATAAATCCATCTAGGTTTATTCATTTATTAAATAACCACATGACTTGCCCTTTAGGATGCACTAGGTGCTCCAAGGGTGCCACTCGCCTCTTTCGGTTTCTCTTTTGTGACGTGCCCTTTAGGACACACCACGTGCTCCAAGGGTGCCACTCACCTCTTAACTAACTTGGTAGACATAAAAAACCCCTGGAGTCAATACTCTGCTAGGTGATCTTGTGGGAGACTAAGGGCCTCTAAGGAATAAGGCCCCTACCTTATTGCATGCCCCTTAGAATCATCGTGAACGACTATCGCAGTCTTCCCTCATGACATCGTAGGTCCTCTCGAACTAGGTAATCGCTAGCCTACAATTTGAGCCATGACGAGAGTGCTAGTAGGTTGTGGCAGAGCTATTGTCCACACCTCTCCATCAACATCTCTGCTAGTTGAGCATGACCCCTCTACTCCACATGTGAGTCTGGTAGATAAGCTATCGTCAGCCTGCATCATCAATGAATCATGTTAGAGATATATCCATATCATATCATATAATCAGATGCACTAATATCACATATAAAATATCAAACCCCATTAGTTCACTCCCTGACTCGATTCGCAGTCTAAGGGGTTCCATCAATTCCTTTTCACCCTCGAGGTCCGAAATTCTACACGCTCAGTAAAATCGAGTCAATAGCACATGTCTATGTCAATGCAGCAAAACAACATGACATCAACCCATAATGCCTCATAATTAAAATCAATGTTTTAATAACATAATAATCCGGATCACTTGTGAGAAAGTGTCCTCAAAGAATAAGTTCTCTCAATGCGCAAGAGCGAGATGTTACATACACCCCCTCTTGGTCTAAGCTTTGTCCCAAAGTTTCATAGTATAAGTGCCGAAATAATGTATATCATAGTATCATAAGTCTATATATCAAACAAAAATGGAAACTGATAGTGCATATTAGAGGCATCATCCCAGGTCGCCGAGTGTAGACTATAGTTGTCCCACTGGACCTTGACCTAATATATTGTTCAACACCATAGCTGTCAAACACGATGATCCAGGATGCAGATTGGCTTAGCTGTGAGTGCCCCATCATCCAACACATGCAAATAACTCATGTCAATAACATGTGTAGGATTGCTAATATAATGTCTTAAAATAGATACGTGAAAAATGTCGTGCATATGCCTCAAGGAATCAGGCAAGGCTAGTCAATAGGACACACGCCCCTTTCTCTCCACAATCTCGAAAGGTCCCATGAACCGAGAAGAGAGTTTTTCTCCCTTTCCAAAATTGATAGAACTTTTATGTGGTTTAACCTGCAAGAAGACTCGATCATCGACCTCATAACTACAGTGGATACGGTGCGCATCGGTGATGCAGGAGCATCGTAAGAAGCGAAGTGAGCACGAAGGCATAAGACAGCTAGAGGAGCGCAACACACATTTTACACATTTTGAAATGTTTTTGAAAAATTAAGAAGCGAATATTAATGTAATATCTAGAAGCGTACTTACATGTTGTAAACAGATCTTGAGCGATTGCTCTCATTCTTTAGTATGTAAAGTCATTTATACATAATTATTGAAAGTAGGTAGATTTGAATTAAGAGATTGGACAATCTATACAGTAGGAGGGAAAATAGATATAGACACCCTCACCCCTGTATCATGGTAACATTATTGTATCATTAGCACAGAACAAAAGGAAAAGAGTTGTAGCAGAGAGTTGTAGAGAAGAACCCATGTACAAGATTATTTGAGTTAATATATGAAGCTTTGAATCAGATTTCATGGTGTTATGATGTTTATTGTTTACATATGCTGAATTGTATGCTTACAGTTGTTTTATTCTCTCTATTATGTCTTTGTTGTTATTCTGTGTTGAATGTATGATTTCATGTTGAATGTATGAAGTCTGAGAGAGAAGAATGAGTTCCAATTGTTTCTCATCCTGAGAGAGTTCCTGCAAGGAGTGCAATGAAACGTTCGCAAGGTGTGCGTTGAGGAAGGTCTAAGTTTTATCTCATAAAGCTCAGGAAGGATACCGTTGTTCTCATTCCAGCAAAAGTGTAGGTGAAGCATAGAAGTTGTGCAAGGTGTGAATAGGCTAGTTGAAGGCTTAGAATTTACCAACAAAATTTGAAGAGTGAATGAATGTTGTTGTCGAGAGTGCATAGAGTCGAAGAGATCAAATATCCAATAGTATTTGATAGATTGCCAAAAGGAGTGCGTGCAAGAGTCCTTTCGAGGCTTGAGTTGCAAGAGATATCTCAGGAGGGTTAGCACCTTTGAAGTATTCAAAGGGAGACGGGATCGAAGTTGCCTCATAGAAGTAAGTTCCAGTGTAATAAAGTTGGTTTGTTTCACAGAGATTTAGAGGAAGGAATCGAATGGTCAAAATTCTTCATGGAGAACTTGCGAAGTCGTGAGGACCGTAGGATCTGGAGGAGTTGCAGGGTGGGTAAGGGTTGGACGAACCCATTATGTTGGTTTCAAGATTCAACGTCAACCATTGACCATGGTCGGTTGAGCATTAGATCATTTCGATATTTCAAGGTTTGTAAGTCTGGAGTGGAAGCCAAATCCCTTGGTCACTCGAATTCTCAAATCGCAAAAAGCATTATCGTGTGTGAAGACGAGGCGTAGAATTTTCGATGCTTCAAAATTTCAGAGATCGACATTTCGAGGGCATGAAGACAAGGAGTCGGGGCATAGTAGAGTGAAAATATCGAAGTTGCGAGTCGTGACATGATTTTAGTGTGGAATTTTTGGATTTCATCACTTTGGTTGTCAGGAAGCAGAGGAGGCAGAGTTTTGGGATAGAGAGTTTCGAACTCTCGGTACTTGAAAGCCTGAAGGAATGCAAGCCATCATATTGAAGGGAGACTTATAGTCGTTGATCGCATAAATGTACCATTTTGGATTTTGGGGTTTTGAAGTGGAGGAGGAATGACTGTCAGAGGTTTGTTCAAGTCTTGAATTCTAGGAAACTTGAGTGACAGGTGGCAAGAATCCGTGTTAGAGATAGAGGACATCGAAGGAGACAGGTGGCGTACTCGTCGCAAGGTGGAGCCAAAAATTCATGACTGTTTTGGGGTTTCATATGTTGGAAAGTCGAGAGACTTGTATCCGGATTTGTGAAGTTGCGAAGTCTAAAACTCTGAATCGGTGAAATGTCCCGGTCATACTTGTTGGGAAGCCAGCCGCATGAACGCATCGGGGTTCAACATTTCAGCAGTTGTGAAGACAAGAGGTCAAGGTTCTTTTCTATAGAACTCAAGAAGTCATGAAACACGACACAACTATGGAGGAGGACGCAGACAAAGATTTTGAAAATTCAACATTTCGGCTTTCGGAGGGTTGAAGAGTCAGAAACATGACAACAGGATTCACGAAATCGTGAAATCTGAAACCCCAAAAGGAAAAGAAAATCCCTGATCACATATTTTTGGTCAGGAGATTTGGGTTGATGCCTTGTGTTTGATCATGCGGGCATACCTATAAGGACCTATGGAAAACACTGTTGTGTGTGTGTGGGATTCACTATGGAGGAACTGAAGAGTCAAATTGACTCAGGGTAGATTTAGAACGATCCTACGTGGATCTTGGCCTGAAGGTCGAGGTCTGCACCAATTATGGTAGAAAAGCTACAGAACAAATATTTTCTTTCTGTAGCAGAGAAAAGAGGAAAATTTTACAACCATGCCACCAAGAAGAAGAGATAGCCAATGCTTGATCCAACAGTGGAAAGAGAAATGTGAGAGTTTTGTTCTAGGGTTGATGCTATGGAGACAACACAAAGGTGCACAATTGACGCTGGGGATATTGGTGAGGCCGAAAGTGAAAATGAAGCTAGAAACAAAGGAGAAGAAGTTGTAGTCGAAGATTCTGCGGATGAACACCTATTCAGGGTTGTTGCTAGGATAGGTGCCAGAGAAAAAATGGGCATTCCAGTGTATGAGGGAAACTTGGATGTTGAAGAGCTTCTAGACTAGATTAGAGCTCTAGACAAATACTTTGACTATGAGGATGTTGAGGAAGACAAGAAAGTCAAACATGCTATTACTAAACTTAAATGGCATGCAACACTATGGTGGGATGAAATACAGGCTAATAGACGCTGCAAGGGAAAGAAGAAAATCAAAAGTTGGGATAGAAAGGTTGCAAAGATGAAAGACAAATTTATACTCAAGGATTATCAAATCAGTCTGTTTTGGAGGATGCAAAATTTGAGATAGAAGATGATGTCAGTGAAAGAATACACTGAAGAATTATACAAGATAAACATCAGGGTAGGTCATCGGGAAAGTGATGATAAAAAGGTTTCCAGGTAGATGAATGGTCTTAGATATGACATTCAATATGAGATGAGCATGATGACCATTCGAAATGTGGAATATGCTTATCAGATAGCTTTGAACACTGAAGAGAAGTTGAGCCGAAAGAAAGGTCAAAGAGGTCGATGTAGAAGTCAATCCAGAGGCAAAACAATTTCCCAAGACAGAACTCAAAAATCTAAAGAATAACGAAAGATACCTCAAACTCAACATGAGAGAGGAGGAAGCTCACAGAGAGGGAATTATGCTAATAGAAATACTTTTCCTCGAGCTAGAGGAAGAGGAAGAGGAAGAGGTAGAGGCGGTGAAGTAAAATGATTTTTCTATGGAAAGATCGAACATAAATCCTATGAGTGTCTGGATAAGAAGAGAGATGGTGGTGAAACTCACATTGTTGAAGCTCAAGGATGGAATGTTGAAGCAGAATGTGCTGAGGGAGGAATATCCTTGATGATGAGAAAAGTTCTCTTGAAGCCAAAGAAGGAGGTTGAGAACCCAACCCAAAGAAACATACTGTTTCAGACTGCTTGCAAAACCAAAGATAGGGTATGCAAGGTCATCGTGGACAGTGGTAGCACAGAAAATATCATATCTACAGAGATGGTATAAAAATTGGAGCTAGAGACTGTTGCACATCCAAGCCCATATAGAGTTTCATGGCTACAAAAAGGACATCAGGTAAATGTCACTAAACAATTTTTAGTTGAATTTAAAAAAGGAGGATATAAGGATGAAATATTATGTGATGTCATTCCCATGGATGTTTGTCATCTATTGTTGGGTAGACTGTGACAATATGGCAGGAACATAGTTCATGACGGGAGAAAGAACACGCACACCTTGGAGAAAAATGGTAGGACTCACATGTTGCTGGCAATTAAATACAAAGAGGTGAAAGTAGAGGTGAGCAACATTGTACTTCTTATGTGTGGGAAGGAACTTCTTAATGAGGTTAAGAAGAAGGAAGACACACAATTTATTTTGGTTAGGAAGCCTAAAATTGTTTTGACCAGTACGAGGATAGATGATTTACCAGAAGAAATCCAGGAGTTACTAGAAGAGTTTGCTGATATAGTAGTGGACGAACTACCTTGTTCATTGCCACCTATCAAGAGTATAAGCCATCATATTGACCTGATACCTGGAGCTAGTTTACCAAACAAATCCATGTATAGGTTGACACATCAGGAAAATGAAGAGGTTAAGAGATAGGTCCAAGAATTAATGGACAGAGGACTGGTTCAATGAAGCTTCAGTCCATGCGATGTTCTGAAAGTTCTTAGCCCAAAGAAAGATGGAGGCTGCAGAATGTGTACAGAGTCAAGGGAAATCAATAAGTGATATAGATTTTATGAGAAAAATTAAATGAATACAGATTATTAATAGGTGCTTAACACAAAATAATATAGATACAGTAAAATTGGTTTTCTATTCAATAATGAAATAAGCTGAAGCTATAAAATGCAATGAAAATAAGCTTGTCGGAATGGTGGTTGCTTATGTCTGAGAAGAGATGTGATGGCAACATGCATTCACAAGAAGAAAGTTACAATGAGGCTCTAAAGGAATTTTTACAATAAGAAAGAATGCCAAAAAACCTAGACATCCAAAAACCTAAGCCTAGAAGATGAAGTGCCAAAAGTCATGTGGGCCTCGTTTGGGTAAGCTAGTACATCAACTTCCCGAGGTTGTAACTTTTGCACATGATCTTCGTTTTAGGCTTGTGATAGCCCATTGGAAAGGTACCATCGAGGATATTCATTTTGGGTGCTCAATCATGTGTTTAGCTATCATTAAGGAGCTTGATATAAAAAAAACCTTCATTTAGGCCCTCAAAATGGCCTTGGAAGTAAAAGCTGCTAAAAATAGTAAATTGCCAAAAATGTCATAAAACTATTTTGAGCCAGTTGGAAAAGGTGGGTGGCCATCGATATCCATCTGTATCAATCCTCCCTGATTAGGAAGCAATGATCTCCATTTTGTTGAGGTCCCCCATTAGATGAGGAAATTTCTGCTGAATTTGGCCACGGCTAAGTCACTTGCCTTGGTGCAGGTGCTGCCCTGCTTTGATGACTCGATAAAGATGTATCCTTTGTTGTCAAGTGCCCTTGATCTGTCTGTCCACAATATAATCATTGAATTCCTATTGTATGCAATCGAGGTTGAGCTATGTTGGTGTCAGCTGTTGTGCTACTTTTGAGGTGTCCAATAATGGTGGAAAATAGGGGCAAAGGAGATCCACGTTGAACACTAGGTTCAAGCCAAGGAAAGGAGGAATGTTGAGCTCAAAATTATTATCCCCCATGGCCTTCATGATAGTGTATAGTCCATAATGGAGTGGGTGAAGCTTCCAATGGGGTCCTGTAAGGCGTTCTTTCTGCAAGTGCAACCAAACTTTGTCGCCCACCTGAAACTTATGCGGCACCCGATGTTGATCATGGCATTGTTTGTACTTGTCATTGGACTTC
>JZKD02S1819170.1:1084197-1099549 GCA_000966675.3 Picea glauca
ATTGTTTGTACTTGTCATTGGACTTCTGTAGGATATCCTAAACCTATTGGTGGATGTGTTGTATCCGCTCAATGAACCGGGTAGCTTTGTCAGCTTTAGTTGGTGCAGGAGATGAGTCAGTTGAGGTGACCGAAAAGCGATCAACAACAACAAAAACACAATCATTTCCCCACTTGGTAGATGGGAGGCCCGACATGTAGTCCATTGAGATGGATTCCCATGGCCTGTCAGGAGTGGGAAGAGGGGTGTACAGGCCCTATTTCTTAGTGGTCGGTTTGGCAATAGCACAGGCAGTGTAGGACCTGATATACTTGCCAACCTTCTGTCGAAGTTTCAGCTAGTAGAAATGTTTCTGTAGCATCGCCACTATCCTTTCAACGTTGAAGTATCCTGCCACCCAAATGTAGCGGGCTTCCCAGATCATCTTTGCTCACTCACTTGATGGAACACAGATATGGCCTAGATGACACAACAACCCATCCTGAAGATGGAAATTATCGACAACTGCATTTTCACCCAACATTTGGTAGGTGGTGGCGAAGTCAGGGTCTATCTCATAGAGTTGGGGCCATCCAAATGTCTCATGGTCACAAGAGTTTAACACCGTGGTGAGTTCCACTAATGGCGGTCTGCTGAGGAAATCGGTGATGTGATTGGTGCTTCCTGTTTTATACTTGATGTTGAGGTGGAATTGCTAGAAGTATGTGGACCACTTTTGATGGCGGTCATTCTGTAGTTTTCCCCATGTTTACATGAACTATAGTGGCTTATGATCAGTGTGGATGACTGTCTCCTTCCCAAGAATGTAATGTCTCCACTAACAACATGCTTGCACAATGGAGTACATTTATTTGTCATAAGTAGGGTACTTATGGACAATATCTGACAGTGTCTCACTAAGATAAGCCAGAGGGTGGCCGTACTAAGTGAGAACGGTGCCCACAACATAGTCTGAAGCATCTGTTTCAATCTCAAAGGGATGTTGTAGGTCTGGTAATGAAAGTACTGGGGTTGAGCACAAGCGCTGCTTCAAATCATTGAACGCTTGTTGTTGGGACCAGACCCACACAAATTTCTCCTTACCACCTTCCCTATTTATTTGGCTGAGGGCCCATGCAATATGGGAGAAACCCAACACAAACCTGCAGTAGAAATTAGCAAGTCCCAAGAAGCTCTGAAGCTCAGTGAGTGTTGTTGGGGCTATCCAGTCATGAATGAATCAGATCTTGGCTAGATCCACTTGTACACCATGCTGATCAATGTTGTAGCCCAGGTAATGGACCATGTCCATGCCGAAGGAGCATTTTTCTAGGTTGGCGTATAGCTTGTGTTGCTGCAGGGTGTGAAGAACCTGCTGAATATGCTGCAAGTGTTCAGCCCAAGTCTTGCTATAAATTAGAATGTCATCTAGATACACCACTACAAAAGTATTGGTGAATGGTCGCAGTATATCATCCATCATCCTCATGAAAGTGGCTGGAGCATTTGTCAAACCAAAGGGCATGACCAACCATTCAAAAAGTCCTTCCTTTGACTTGAAGGCAGTCTTCCATACATCTGTCTATTCTATTGGGACCTGGTGGTAGCCAGACTTCAAATCAATCTTACTGAAGTATTTTGCCCCCGTGAGTTGATTAAGGAGGTCATTGATTCAGGGAATCAGGTACCGGTTTCTGACAGTGATTTTATTGAGAGCTCGATAATCAATACAGAGTTGCCAGGTTCCATCTTTCTTCTATACTAGCATGATTGGGATCTCGTAAGGTGATGAGCTAGGGAAGATGTGCCCCTTGTGGAGAAGTTCTTGAATCTATCGATTTATCTCCTCATTCTTTAACAAAGAGTGATGATAGACTGGCCCATTGGGTAGTGGTGCACCAGGGGTCAGATCAATGGGGTGCTTGGCTTGGCAATGAAGAGGTACCCCTGTAGGTGAGGATAAGATATCTGAGTATTCTTCCATGACCTTATCTACTTTCTTCTGTTGTGTGGAGAGGTCAGACGCAAAGACCCTAGATGTGGCTGTGATATTTCACTTATTCTGAGAGCAAATCACAAAGAAGACAAACTTCCCCATCTGAGAGATGACCTTTCTGCATTTCTTAGCAGAGATCAAGGAAATAGAACTAGGTGGGACTACCTTGGGTATCCTATACAATTTCCTGGTCAAAGTAATAATAACACTACGAGGCCTAGACTCATATACAACATGACGTTTCCATAAATAAGGTTGGCCCAAAATAACATCACAAACTTTGAGAGGAGAAACATCACACAGTACCTCATATTTGAAGGCCTTGATGCTGTACAAAATTCGACACTGTTGGCTGACGTGGAGATCGCTTCCTTGGTGGAGCCATCCAATGGTGTAGGGTTGTGGGTGCGACGTTTTTGGCAGGGCCGACCGCTTGATGACCTCTACTAAGATGAGGTTCTTTTGGCTACTTCTATCAATGATGAAGTGCAACGGGGTGCCTTTTACCCACATCTGTGAATGGAAGAGGCACTCTCCTTCTTCTGGCTCGTCTGGTTCACCAGGCTGGAGCTTGGTGGTAGAAATGGTGGCACTGGGTTCCATGTCAATGATCTGTCTTCCCCTTTCTGGTTTTGTCTCAGAGTCAGAATCTGCATCTGATTTAGAGGCTTTCACTTCAACCACCAGCAACTTCTTTGAGTGGCAGTCATCAATGTTATGCCAAGGACTCTTATGGAAGTCGCACCACTTCTCGGTATCTTTCTTTGTCTTTCCAGTGTCCTTATTTACTTGTGGCTTGTACTGGTTGTCTTGATACTATCCATATTTTCTCTATCCTTTTCTTGGTGGGTTGGGGTCGCCCTTTCATGGCTTTTGTTGTGAGGGCTTCCTAGGCCCAAATTGTCGCATCTTTTGTTTGAGATTCTACTCAATTTTGACGACATATCAGTAGGTCGTGCCCAAGGATGAGATGTCTAGAAATTCCATTTCAGTCTAGATGTATCTATGCAGAGCACCGCGATACTTGAGCACTAGATGTCACTCTGAATCTTTGATACCCAACTTGGTGCACAAGGTATGGAAGATATTTGTGAAATATGGCACTGCTTGGTATCTTTCTTGTCACAGTGTGGTCCATTTGGTATACAAGTCGTCATAACTTACGATAGGGTAGTATTGTTGCTTAATAGAATCCATGAAGGATTCCCAGGTGGCCATGAATGAAAATAATGAGGTTTCCTTTGTTTCCTTTTTCTCACAGAGATTTTCCCACAAATCTTTGACATGGGGAATGAATTTGAGGAGCGCAAAATTAATCTTTTCTCTATTCAAAAAATTATGAACAAAAAAATACCCTTCTAGTAGATTCAACCACTTGTCTACATCATATGCATCTATCTGACCTTCAAATATAGGAATATCAAACTTTATTTGAACCTTGAAGGGGGTGACACCTCCGTTCGAAGAAGATGCGTCACCTGTTGGTAGTCGTCGAAGGATTTGCACGAAACTATCCATCATCTCGTTCCTCTTTTGCATGAGTGCTTCCTCAATCAACAGTTTGAAAGGATATCCTATCCCATAATCTTTATTTTCTCCTACCATGGGAGGTCACTTGGGCATACGAAAGCTTCTGAGCTCAAGAGAAACAAGTTCGAGACCCAACTCATTGTACTCCGACCTCATTGGGGACATGCATTAAGACGTCAAGGAGTAGACCGCTCTGATACCACTGATCCAGATTTTATGAGCATAATGAAATGAATACATATTATTAATAGGTCCTTAACACAAAATAATAGAGATACAGTAAAATTGGTTTTCTATTCAATAACGAAATAAGATGAAACTGTAAAATGCAACGGAAACAAGCTTGTTGGAATGGTGGCATCTTATCTCTGAGAAGAGATGCGACGGCATCATGCATTCACAAGAAGAAAGTTACGATGAGGCTCTAAAGGCCTTTTTACAATAAGAAAGAATGCCAAAAACCCTAGACATCCAAAAACCTAACCCTAGGAGATGAAGTGCCAAAAGTCATGTGGGCCTCATTTGGGTAAGCTAGTACATCAACTTCCCGAGATTGTAACTTTTGCATACAATCTTTGTTTTAGGCATGTGATAGCCCGTTGGAAAGGTATCGTTGAGGAGACTGATGTAGGAGCATAATCAATAACAAGCAAGCACAAGTAGTCCCAAATAATTTTTTGCACATGTTCAAAGGTGTTTAAATTGTTTTGAAGTAGGATGCACCAAACATAAATGAAGTAGTTAAGAAAGGGAGTACTTTTGATTGTAATCAGACCCTGAGCATCCCACTCTTGTTTGAAGGATTAAGAGGCATTTATGCTAGTAAATGTAAGTAGGTAGAATTAAATTCTAGATTAGACAGTTTTAGGAGCGGAGGGAAAAACGACTATAGACACCCTCATATTGTATCATTGTAACATTATCAATAGAAGAGAGTATAGGAGAGTAGAAGCAGAGAGATGTGTAAAGTATAAACCCATGTACAAAAGTTATGGATTAATACAAAGATCTTTAGTTTAGACTCATGGTGTTCAATTTTTTTCTGTGTTTTTACATGTTGATTGATATATGATTGTTACTCTCTGTTATTCATTTGCTTTGATGCGTGAATTTATGATTTCATATTTAATGTTTGAAATCTAAAGAGAGGGAGAGTAAGGAATGAGTTTCAATTGTTTCTCTCTCTGAGAAAGATTTTTCCTACAAGGAGTGCAATGAAATTGTCCACAAGGTGTGCGTTGATAGAAATCAGAGTTCGTCTCTGAAAGCTCAGGAGGGATAACATTGTTCTCATTCTCCCAGAAGTGCAAATTAAACACAAGAGCCATGCAAAGTGTGCGCTCGCCGAGTAGAGTCTTAGAGTTTGCAACTTGACGGAGTTGTTGAAGGAATGTTGTTGCAAAGAGGGTGTGAAAAGTCTAAGAATTCAAATACTTGGAAGTATTTGAAGGGTTGTCACAAGGAATGCATGTAGGAGTCGTTTTGAAGACTCGAGTTTGTGGTAGAAACTCAGAAGAGTTAGTCCCTTGAAGTGTTGAAAGGAGGCGTAGCGAAGTTTTTTTGTAGGTGGATAAGTTCCGTGAAAGAATACCTTCTTCATTTTGCAGGAGTTGTCAAGGAGGGATTGGATGGTTGGAATTCTCCGTGGAGAATTCACAAAGTCCCAAGAGCCATCAGATCTTGTAGAGGAGCAAGAAGGATTATGGTGATTTTTTTTCTATATTTAAGATCAGAAGAAATAAGGCTGTAGGATCCAAGTCGACGAGGGTCGTTGGATCACTCGTGAATACTCATTTCAGAGTTCCGAGGTTTGAAGGTGCAGAAGAATCCAACATTGGAGAGTGGACAGGTGGCATACTTGTCGACATAGAGGTCAGAATTTCATTGACCATTTCAGGGTTTCGTGAGTTGGAGAACCGAAAGCCTTGTAATGAGATTCGGGAAACAATGAAGTCTGAAGTCCCGAAGGGAAAAAAGATTTGTGTGGGGCCAGCTATTGGTGAAGTGTGTCGGAACTTGGAATTTTGGTAGTTCTGAGGATAGGAGGTCAAGACTTTTGTCCCGAAAGTCCCGAAGTCGCGAATTGTGATAAGGATTAACGAGGAGTTTGGGATCTTGGCACTTCGGGTGTCAGGATATAAAGGAGGAAGCGCTTCGGGAAGCGAATTTGTGAAGTGCTAAATCTAGGCACGAGGGAAATTTGTTAGAACCACAAGGTGGTCCTGTGTGATAGATAAGTGGACACGCATCGCCTAGCAAAAGGGGTCAACACTCCATTGACTTCTCACATCTCAGGAATTAGTGAGATAAGAGCATGGGGACTCGACATTGGAACTTGCGAAGTGGTGAGTAGTGAGAGGTGCTAGTGTTAAGTCTAGCTAGTGGTCACGAACAGAGGGTACTGATAAGGGAAGGAGCCATACTTGTATCGTCATTTGGGGTATCACTAGATTGGGAAGGAAGAGTCAGGAGTTTTGACTCACAAAATTGCGAGTGGCGAGTTGTGACAAGTGCCTTCTGGGTTAGGCCTTAGTCATAGCACTGTGGTCACATGGAGAAGTGGAGCTCGCACCTAGTACTGTTCACCCAGGGGAGCTTTCGAAAGGACCTGTGGATCGATTGAATTAAGATTTCAACAAGGAATCGAAAAAGTCGATTCGGTTCAAAGGAGACAAAGAACGATCTTGTGAGTGGACTTCAGCCTGAGGATTGGGGAGGTCTACGTCAGTGTGGTATCATAGCACAGAAAGATTTCTTTACTTTCTGTAGAAGGGAAAAGAAAGATTCACCATGCCACTGAGAAGAAGAGATAGGAAAACACCTGATCCGCCAGAGGAGAGGGAAATTCCAGAAGAAAGGGGTAGGAAGGTGCCAAATCCAACCATGGAAAGAGATATGCATGACATACGTGCCAAACTCGTGGATGTGGAAATAAAAGAGAGGCACCTAGCTAGTGTTGGAGATGTCAATGAATCTGAAAGTGAAGATGAATATAGACATGAAGGAGAGGAAGTTGTAGCAGAGGATGTAGAAATTGAACGTTTGATTAGGGCGGCTGCAAGAATGAGTGCCAGAGAAAAAATGGACATTCTAGTATATGAGGGAAACCTGGATGTTGAATATCTTCTAGACTGGATTAGAGCTCTGGACATGTATTTTGATTATGAAGATGTCAAGGAAGATAGGAAGTTAAAACATGTTGTCACAAGATTGAAAGGACATGCAACATTGTGGTGGGATGAGCTACAAGCTGACAGACGCTGCAAAGGCAAGTAGAAAATCAAGAGTTGGGATAGGATGGTTGCAAAGATGAAGGAAAAATTCATTCCTAGGGATTACTAGATTACTCTGTTTCGAAGAATGTAGAATTTGAGACAAAAGTTGATGTCAGTGAAGGAGTACACTGAAGAGTTCTACAAACTAAACATCAGGGCAGGTCATCGCGAAAGTGATGATGAAAAAGTTGCTAGATATATGAATGGTCTACGATACAACATTTAGGATGAGATGAGCATGATGACCATTCGAATGGTGCAAGATTCTTATCAGATGGTTCTAAAAGCTGAAGAGAAGTTGAGTTGAAATCAGGGTCAAAGAGGCCGAGGGCGAAGTCAAGCCAGAGGAAAAGCAGTTTCCTAGGATAGGAACTAGAAACCAAAAGAAGACTGAAAGAAACCTCAGACTTAGACTGAAAGAGGTGGAAGTTCGTAGAGGGGATAGTATGATGATGGAAACACTTTTCCTTGTGCTAAAGGTAGAGGAAGAGGAAGGGGTGGAGTGGTGAAATGATTCACATGTGAAAAGGTTGGACACAAGTATTATGAATGTCCAGATAAGAAGAAAGAAGGAGGTGAGACTCACATTGCTGAAGCACAAAGGCAAAATGTTGAGGCAGAGGATGCTGAAGGCGGAAGATCACTGGTGATGAGGAAAGTTCTCTTAATGCCAGAAGAGGAGGTGGAGAATCCAGTGCAAAGGAACAGTCTTTTCCGGACTGCTTGCAAGACCAAGGAAAGGGTATGCAAGGTCATTGTGGATAGTGGTAGCACAGACAATCTCGTTTCTATGGAGATGGTAGAAAATATGGAGCTGGAGACTATTGAACATCCAAGTCCATACAGAGTTTCATGGCTACAAAAAGGACATCAGGTAAATGTCACTAAACAATGTTTAGTTGAATTTAAGATAGGAGGATATAATGATAAGATATTGTGTGATGTCATTCCCATGGATGTTTGTCATCTATTGTTCGGTAGACCATGGAAATATGACAGGAAGTTGATTCATGATGGGAGGAAGAAAACATACACCCTAGAGAAGAATGGGAGAACTCACATGTTGTTGTCGATTACGGACCAGGAAGTAAAACCTGAAGTAAGCAACATTGTGCTTCTCATGAGTGGGAAGGAACTTCTTATAGAGGTTAAGAAGAAGGAGGAACCACAATTCATTGTGGTTAGGAAGCCTAAATTTTTTTTGACCAGCACAAGAGTGGATGATCTACCAGAGGAAATCCAGCAGCTACTGGAGGAATTTGCTGATATAGTAGTGGACGAACTACCTCGTTCGTTGCCACCTATTAGAAGTATAAGTCATCACATTGATCTTATACCTGAAGCTATTTTACCAAACAAAACAACGTACAGATTGACGCCGCAAGAGAATGAAGAGGTCAAAAGACAGGTCCAGGATTTAATGGACAAAGGGTTGATTAGAGAAAGCTTGAGTCCATGTGTTGTTCCGACAATTCTCAGTCCAAATAAAGATAGAGGCTAGAGGATGTGTACTAACTCGAGTGAAATCAACAAGATAACCATCAGGTATAGATTCCCATTTCCAAGAATGGATGATTTGATGGATTTCTTAAGTGGGGCCAAATTTTTTTCAAAAATTGATTTGAAAAGTGATTATCACCAAATTCGTATGAGAGAAGGAGACGAATGGAAGACAACATTAAAAACCAATGAAGGGTTCTATGAATGGATTGTCATGCCATTTGGTCTAACAATCAAATCGATCACTTTCATGAGGTTGATGAACGAAGTCATGAAGGAGTTCATTGGAAAATTTTTCATAGTATATCTTGATGACATGCTGAATTTCAGTAAAACATAGGCAGAGCATCTGAAACATTTGGCTACAGTGATGCGGAGGCTACAACAAGAGAAGCTGCTGATAAATATGAAGAAATCCTCATTCATGAAGATGGAGCTCATTTATTTGGGGTTTGTTATTTCTATAGATAAGTTGAGGATGGATCCAGATAAAGAAGAGGTAATTAATAATTGGCCATCGCCAAAGAATATCTTTGAAGTTCGAAGTTTTCATGGATTGGCTAGTTTCTACAGAAAGTTCACCAGGAATTTCAGTGGAATTAGTGCACCGATGATGGACATAGTGAAGAAAAGACATAAGTCTTTTCACTAGACAGAAGAAGTAGAGAAAAGATTCAATTTGTTGAAAAGGAAAATCACAGAACAACCAATTTTGGTGTTGCCGGATTTTAAGAAGACATTTCAAGTAAAATGTGGTGCAAGTGGATTTGCAATAGGGAAAGTATTGAGCCAAGGAGACAGGCCGATATCATACTTCAACGAGAAGATGAACAAAACCAAAGTGAAATACTCCATGTATGACAAGGAGTTCTATGCTATTATTCAGGCATTGAAGAAGTGGAGACACTACTTGATTCCTAAGGAGTTTTTCTTATACAGTGACAATCATGCTTTGCAATTTGTGACTCAACAGGAGAAGTTGAATCAAATACATGTAAAATGGGTTGAATACATGCAGAACTTTACTTTTGTAACTAAGCATATTTCTGGAACTGCTAACAAGGTTGTTAATGCTTTGAGCAGGAAATGTTTTCTATTGCAAGAGTTCAGAGTCAAAACACTGGGTTTTGATTATATCAGGAACATGTATAGGAATGATCCAGATTTTAAAGAAGTGTATGAGGTGACTGAGAATCCAATTCTCAGGGACAGAAGCCAATGGGACGAATACATGATCTAGGATGGATTGTTATTCGGGGACAATTAGTTATGTATTTTGAAGGGCTCCATGAGGGAGAATTTGTTGAAGGAGAAACACAATGGAGGATTGGTCGGGCATTTC
Organism: Picea glauca; assembly: GCA_000966675.3. Taxonomy (NCBI): domain Eukaryota; kingdom Viridiplantae; phylum Streptophyta; class Pinopsida; order Pinales; family Pinaceae; genus Picea; species Picea glauca. The sequence goes on from JZKD02S1819170.1 coordinate 1,093,820, forward strand.
AATCATGACAAGATGTTCTCAAAGTTAAATGAGTCATATTTTTGGCCAGGAATGAGAGCACACGTCAAATGATTCATGGGAAGATGTAGAATTTGTCAGCATTCAAAAGGAAAGAGGCAGAATGCAAGCTTATACCAACCGTTACCCATACCTGAGAGGCCGTGGGATGCGGTAAGTATGGACATCATATTGGGGCTGCCGAGAACCCAAAAAGGGTTTTACTCGATCTTTTTAGTGGTGGATAGATTTTCTAAGATGGCACACTTCATACCATGTCAGAAAACCAGTGACGCAACTCACATTGCGAACCTATTTTTCAAAGAAGTCATTCGACTTCATAGCTTACCAAGGAGCATCATCTCAGATCGAGACACCAAGTTCATGGGACACTTCTGGAGAACCTTATGGAAAAATCTGGGAACAAACTTATCGTTCAGTTCAACTTATCATCCTCAAACGGATGGATAGACAGAAGCTGTGAATAGGAGCTTGGGAGACTTGTTGAGGAGTTTGGTGACTGAACATTATAGTCAATGGGACAACATTCTGCCACAGGCAGAATTTGCTTATAATGATTTTCTTAACAGGAGCACAGGGCAGAGTCCATTCCAAATTGTTTATGGGACACAACCAAGAAGAATTTTTGAACTGAGGGATTCAGAATGGGATGATATAAGAAGTGATAGTGCATAATATTTTGCCGAAGCAATGAAGGAACTTCATAGCTAGGTGAAGGAGCAGTTGCAGAACTCAAGCTAGGAGTATAAGCGTAGAGAAGATCAACACAGGTGAAAACTTCAGTTCGAAGTTGGTGATTTGGTTCTTGCACACTTGAGAAAGGAAAGGTTCCCAAGAGGAACATACAATAAACTGAAAATGAAGAAAATTGGACCATGTAAGGTCTTGAATAAATTTGGGGAAAATGCTTATGAGATTGAATTACCCAATGGGATCGAAATTTCTTTGATATTCAACATCTCATATTTGTACCCATACAAATTTGGACCAGACAGTGAACAACCAGAGGTTCAGTGGAGAAAACATATGCTAGTTGCAGAGAAACCACAGATGGAAAGCATATTGGACAAAAGAATTAACAAAAGGACCAGAAGAAGGGAATATTTTGAATACTTGGTCAAGTGGAAGGGACATCCAGTTGAAGACACCAGCTGGGAAAATGAAGTCGAAATCCAGAAGCATGGACAGACTGTGCGAGAGCTCATGGACAAGAGCCCATGAAAATTTTCAAGCAAGGGAGTATGATGCAGGAGCATCGTCAGTAGCAAGCGAGCGCAAGTAGCACCAACAAATTTTTGGCACATGTTCAAAGGTGTTTAAATTGTTTTGAAGTAGGATGTACCAAACATAAATGAAGTAGTTAAGAAAGGGCATACTTGTGATTATAATCAGACCTTGAGCGTTCCACTCTTGTCTGAAGGATTAAGAGGCATTTATGCTAGTAAATGTAAGTAGGTAGAATTAAATTCTAGATTAGACAGTTTTAGGAACGGAGGGAAAACCAACTATAGACACCCTCATATTGCATCATTGTAACATTATCAATCGAAGAGAGCATAGGAGAGCAGAAGCAGAGAGCTATGCAAAGTAGAAACCCATGTACAAAAGTTCTAGTTAATACAAAGATCTTTAGTTCAGACTCATGGTGTTCAATTGTTTTCTGTGTTTGTACATGATGATTGATATATGCTTGTTACTCTCTGTTATGTATTTGATTTGATGCTTGAATGTATGATTTCATATTTAATGTATGAAATATGAAGAGAGGGAGAGTACCAAATGAGTTTCAATTGTTTCTCTCTCTGAGCAAGAGTTTTCCTGCAAGGAGTGCAGCGAAATTGTCTGCAAGGTGTGCGTTGATAGAAATCAGGGTTCATCTCTAAAAGATCAGGAGGGATAACATTGTTCTCATACTCGTAGAAGTGCAAATTAAGAACAGGAGCCGTGAAAAGTGTGCGTTGGTCGAGTAGAGTCTCAGAGTTTGCAACCTGAGGGAGTTGTTGAAGGACTGTTGTTGCAAAGAGAGTGCGTAGAGTCTAAGAATTCAAATACTTGGAAGCATTTGAAGGGTTGCCACAAGGAATGCATGTAGGAGTATTTTTGAAGACTCAAGTTTGTGGTAAAAACTCAGAAGAGTTAGTGCCTTGAAGTGTTGAAAGGAGGTGTAGCGAAGTTCTTTTGCAGGTGGACAAGTTCCATGAAGGAATACCTTGTTCATTTCATAGGAGTTGTCAAGGAGACATTGGACGGTTGGAATTCTTAGTGGAGAATTCGTGAAGTCCTGAGAGCCGTTAGATATTGTAGAGGAGCAAGAAGGATTATGGTGATTGTTTTTCTAAGTTTAACCTCAAAAGAAATAGGGTCATAGGATCCAAGCCGATGAGGGCCGTTGGATCGCTCGTGAATACTCATTTTGGATTTTGGAGGTTTGAAGGTGTAGAAGAATCCAACAGTGGAGAGTGGATAGGTGGCATACTTTTCGACATGGATGTCAGAATTTTGTTGACCATTTCGGGGTTTCGTGAGTTGGAGAATTGAAAGCCTTGTAACGAGATTCACGAAATTGCTAAGTGAAAAGTCCCGAAGGGGAAAAAATATTTGTGTGGGGCCAACTATTTGTGAAGTGTGTAGGAACTCAAAATTTCGGCAGTTCAAAGGATAAGAGGTCGATACTTTTCTCCCAAAAGTCTCGAAGTCGCGAATTGCGATAAGGAGTAATTAGGAGTTCAAGATCTCGACACTTCGGGTGTTGGGATATAAAGGAGGCAATGCTTCAGGAAGCAAAGTCGCAAAGTGCCAAAGCTGGGCACAAGGGACACGTGTTAGAACCACAAGGTGGCCCCGTGTGATAGATAGGCAGAAACATGTTGCCTAGCAAAAGGAGTCAACACTCCATTGACTTCTTGCATCTCAGGAATTTGTGAGATAAGAGCATGGGGACTCGATGTTGGAACTCGCAAAGTGGCGAGTAGTAAGAGGTGCTAGTGTTAAGTCTATTTGGTGGTCACGTGCAGAGGGCATTGATAAGGGAAGGAGCCATACCTGTATTGGCATTTCTGGTATCATGAGATTGGGAAGGAAGAGTCAGGAGTTTCGACTCACGAATTCGTGAGTGGCGAGTTTTGAAAAGCACCTTCTGGGTTAGGCCTTAGTCATAACGTTGTGGTCACATGGAGAAGTGGATCTCACACCTACTGTTTTTCATGCAGGGGAGTTTCCGAAAGGACCCATGGATCGATTGAATTGAGATTCCAGCAAGGAATTGAAAGAGCCGATTTGGTTCAAAGGAGACAAAGAACAATCCTATGAGCGGACTTTGGCTCGAGGGTTGGGGAGGTCTGCATCAGAGATTCATTTTGGGGTCTCATTCATGCCTTTGTATATCATTGAGGAGATCGATACCAAAAAACCTTCATTTAGCCCTCAAAATGGCCTCTGAAGTAAAAACTACTAAAAATAGTAAATTGCCAAAAATGTCAGAAAATTGTTTTGAGCTAGTTGGAAAAGGTGGGTGGCCAATGATATCCATCTGGATCAATAATATTACCATCAGATATAGATTTCCATTGCCAAGGATGGACGACTTGATGGATTTCTTGAGTGGAGAAAGATTTTTTTCAAAGATTGATTTGAAAAGTGGATATCATCAAATTCGCAAGAGAGAAAGTGATGAATGGAAGACAACATTCAAGATGAATGAAGGACTATATGAATGGCATGTCATGCCATTTGGTTTAATCAATGAACCTAGTAATTTCATGAGATTGATGAATGAAGTCCTGAAGGATTTCATTGGGAAATTCACCAGTGTATATCATGACAATATATTAATTTTCAGCAAAACAAAAGTAGAGCACTTGAAGCATTTAGCTATAGTAATGAAGAAATTACAGCAAGAGAAATTGTTGATAAATATGAAGAAATCATCATTTATGAGGACATAACTCATTTATTTGGGTTTTTTTATCTCTACAAATGAGTTGAAGATGGATCCAAAAAAGGTATATGCAATTAAGAATTGGCCATCGCCAAAGAGCATGTTTGAAGTTTGAAGCTTCTATGGTTTGGCAAGTTTCTATAGGAAATTCATCCAAAATTTCAGTGGAATTAGTGCATCAATGATGGATATAGTGAAGAAAAGACATAAATCTTTTCACTGGAAAGAAGAAGTAGAGAAGAGTTTCAATTTGTTGAAGAAGAAGATCACAGAGAAACTAATTATGGTTTTGCTAGATTTTAGCAAGACATTCCAGGTCAGGTGTGACGTGAGTGGATTTTCAATTGGAGTGGTCTTGAGCCAAGATGACAAGATGATTGCATACTTCAGTGAAAAATTGAATGAAGCAAAAATTAAGTACTCAAAATATGACAAAGAATTATATGCAGTTATACGAGCATTGAAGAAATGGAGACATTATTTGGTTCCTAAAGAGTCTGTTTTGTACAGTGATAATCATCCTTTACAATTCGTGACTCAACAGGAGAAGTTGAACCAAACACATGTTAAATGGGTTGAATTTATGCATAATTTTACTTTTGTGATTGAGCATATTTCTGGAACTACTAACAAAGTTGTTGATGCTTTGAGCAGGAAATGTTTTCTTATGCAGGAATTCAAAGTCAAAGCTTTGGGTTTTGATAACCTCAAGGAAATGTACAAGGATGACCTAGATTTTAAGGAAGCGTATGAGGCATCTAAGAATCCAATTCTCGGGGACAAAAGCTAGTGGACCGAATACATGATGCAGGATGGATTATTATTCAAGGGCAATCAACTATGTATTCCAAAATGCTCCATGAGGGAGAACCTGCTGAAGGAAAAACATAGTGGAGGATTGGCTGGAAACTTAAATCATGATAAGATGTTCTCAAAGTTGAATGGATCATATTTTTGGCCAGCGATGATGACAAATGTTAAGAAATTTGTGGACAAGAGCAGAATTTGTGAGCACACGAAATGAAAAAAGATAGAACATAAGGTTATATCAACCATTACCCATACTAGAAAGGCCATGGGACATAGTGAGCATGGATTTCATACTGGGATTGCCAAGGACACAAAGAGGATGTCATTCAATATTTTTGGTAGTCAAATTTTTTTCAAAGATGGCACATTTCATATCATGCCAGAAAACCAGCGATGCAACTCATATTGCAAACTTGTTTTTCAAGGAAGTCATCAAAATTCTTGACTAAGGAGAATCGTGTTTGATCGGGATACCAAGTTTGTTGGACATTTCTGGAGGACCTTATGGAAAAATATGGGGACAAGTTTTTCTTTTAGCTCAGCATATCATCCTCAAACAGATGGGTAGAAAAAAGTCATGAAAACAAGTTTGGGAGATTTGTTGACGAGCTTAGTGATTGAACACCATAGTCAATGGGATCACATTCCGCCACGGGCATAATTCACTTATAATGATTCACTCAACAGAAGCATAGGGAAGAGTCCATTCTAGATTGTATATGGAATGTAACCAAGGGGAGTTTCTGAATTGAAAGATTTAGAACAGGTTGAATTCAAGAGTGCTAGTGCAGAAGACTTTGTAGAGGGAATGGAGGAGCTTCACAGCCGAATTAAGGAGTGATTGCCGATTTTGTAAATTCTAACCTTGTACAATATCTACTACAAACTGATATTCAGAAAAGAACAGAAAAGATACAATGGCAAATACAAACATTACACAAAGATTTTTCACCTGGAAACCCAAA
>JZKD02S1819170.1:1103660-1141376 GCA_000966675.3 Picea glauca
TAACCTTGTACAATATCTACTGCAAACTGATATTCAGAAAAGAACAGAAAAGATACAATGGCAAATACAAACATTACATAGATATTTTTCACCTGGAAACCCAAACCGGGAAAACTAACATATATTATATTGATACACATTGTGTTACATTTTTTACAATACAATATACATATAGGAGCCAGCGGCATCCAAAACCCTAACCCAATGACTTGGATTAGTCCAAAACCCTAATTCCTTAACTAAAAATAGAAAACCATCGGCAAAAACCATGTGTCGAAAACCACCTAATATCATGTGGTCCCGGAAATATGTCGTCCCGGAAATATGTCGGCCCGAAACCAACGAAAATATGTTGGCCCCAAAAAAAAAAATTCAGGGCCGCTGCCCCCGAACCCCCGTGCGGGGGGCTCCGCCCCCCTGCACCCCCCTCTTACCCCCCTGTGTGTCCGGTGCAGGCGCTCAAACACTACTACTCATGCAAAGAATATAACACATACCCAACAGATTTCAAGTCAAGAATACAAGTGCGGAGCATATCAACACGGGTGAGAACTTCAATTTGAAGTTGGTGATCTGATTCTCACACATATTAGGAAGGAGAGGTTCCCAAGGGGAACATAAAACAAACTGAAGATGAAAAATATTGGACCGTGCAAGGTCATAAGGAAATTTGGGGCAAAATCATATGAGATTGGATACCTGATGGGATCAGAATCTCACCGATATTCAATGTTGCATATTTGTACCCTTACAGAGATGAAGAAGCAAGAGCAGAGAAGGAACATAAAGAAATTCAATGGACAAAACAAATGCCTGTAGCTGAAAAGCCACATATGGAAACCATAATGGACAAAAGGATTAGTAGAAAGACCAGGAGAAAGAGTGTTTTGAATACTTGGTCAAGTGGAAGGGACATCTAGTTGAAGATGTCAGTTGGGAAGAGGAAGGAGAAATTCATAAGCATGAACAGACGGTGCAAGAGCTCATGAACAAGAGTTCATGCAAATTTTCAAGTGAGGGAGTATGATGTAGAAGCATTGTAAGAAGCCAAGTGAACATGAAGGCAGAAGACAACTGGAGGAATGTAGCACACATTTTACATGTTTTGAAATGTTTTTGAAAAATTAAGTGGATATTAATGTAATAGCTAGAAGTGTACTTGCATGTTGTAGACATATCTTGAGTGATTTCTCTCATCTGTAGTATCTAAAGGCTTTTATACATAATTAATGAAAGTAGGTAGATTTGAATTAAGAGATTAGATAGTTTAGAGAGTAGGAGGGAAAATGGATATAGACACCTTCACCCTTGTATCATGGTAACATTATTCTATCATTAACACAGAACAGAAGGAAAAGAGATGTAGCAGATAGTTGTAGAGAAGAACCCATGTACATGAGTATTGGAGTTAATATATGAAGCTTTGACTAAGATTTCATGGTGTTATGATGTTTACTGTTTACATATGCTGAATGGTATGCTTATAGTTGTTTTATTCTCTCTATTATGTCTTTATTGACGACAAGGGGGTCTTGACGACAAGGAGTCAGGGCATAGTGGAGTGAAAATCCCAAAGTCACGAGTCGAGACAAGATATTAGTGTGGAATTTTGGGATTTCGTCACTTTGGGTGTCGAGAAGTAGAGGAGGCAAAGTTTTGGGATCGAGAGTTTTGAACTCCCGGTACCCGAAAGCCTAAAGGAACACAGGCCATCAGATCGAAGGGGGACTTATAGCCATTGATCTTGTAAAGGTAGCATTTTGGAGTTCAGGGTTTTGAAGTGGAAGACGAATTCCTATCAGAGGTTTGTTCAAGTCCCGAACACTGAGAAACTTAAGGGACAGGTGGCAAGAATCTACATGAGAGATAGAGGACAGTGGAGGAGACATGTGGAGAAAAAACTTCATGACTATTTCGGGGTTTCAGAGGTTGGAGAGCTGGGAGACTTGTATTTGGATTCGTCAAGTCGTGAAGTCCAAAACTCCGAATCGGTGAAAAGTCCCAGTCATACTTGTTGGGAATCCAGCCATGTGAACACATCGGGATTCAACATTTTGGCAGTTTCGAAGACAAGAGGTCAAGGTTCTTTTCTCTAAAATTCCTGAAGTTGCAAAATGTGACACAACTGTGGAGGAGGACGTGGCCAAAGATTTTAGAAATTTGGCATTTCATATTTCAGAGGGTTGATGAGTTAGAAACTCAACAATAGGATTCTTGAAATTGCAAAATCCAAAACCCCGAAAAGAAAAGAAAAGCCCCAACCACATATTGTTGGTTAGGAGATTGGGGCTGATGCATTGTGTTTGATCACTCGGGCATACCTATAAGGACCTATGGAAAACACTGTTGTGTGTGTGTGGTATTCCCTGTGGAGGAACTAAAGAGTCAAATTGACTCAGGGTAGATTTAGAACTATCCTGTGCAGATCTTGGCTCGAATGTCGAGGCCTGCACCAATTGTGGTATCAGAGCTGCAGAACAAGTCTTTTCTTTCTGTTGCAGAGAAAAGAGGAACATTTTATAGCCATGCCATCGAGAAGAACAGATAGGCCAATGGTTGATCCAGTAGTGGAAAGAGAAATGCGAGAGTTACATGCTAGGCTTGATGCTATGGAGACAACACAGAGGCACATAATCAACGCTAGGGATATTAGCAAGGCCAAAAGAGAAAATGAAGATGGAAACGAAGGAGAAGAAGTTGCAGTTGAAGATGCTGCAGATGAACGCCTATTCAGGGTTGTTTCTAGGATAGGTGCCAGAGAAAAAATGGACATTCCAGTGTATGAGGGAAACCTGGATGTTGAAGAGCTTTTAGACTAGATTAGAGCTCTAGAAAAATATTTCGACTATGAGGATGTCGAGGAAGACAAGAAAGTCAAACATGCTATTACTATACTTAAAGGGCATGCACCACTATGGTGGGATGAACTGTAGGCTGACAAACGCTTCAAGGGAAAGTAGAAAATCAAAAGTTGGGATAGAATGGTTGCAAAGATGAACCAAATTTATACCCAAGGATTATCAAATCACTCTGTTTCGGAGGATGCATAATTTGAGATAGAAGTTGATGTCAGTGAAAGAATACACTGAAGAATTCTACAAGATAAACATTAGGGTAGGTCATTGGGAAAGCGATGATGAAAAGGTTGCCAGGTACATGAATGTTCTGAGATATGACATTCAAGATGAGATGAGAATGATGACCATTCGAAATGTGGAAGATGCTTATCATATAGCTCTAAAATCCAAAGAGAAGCTGAGCCAAAATCAAGTTCAAAGAGGCCGAGGTAGAAGTCAAGCCAGAGGCAAAACAATTTCCCAAGACAGAACTCAAAAATCTAAAGAAGAGGTGAAGAGACCTCAAACTCAACATGAGAGAGGAGGAATCTCATAGAGAGGGAAGTATGTTGATAGAATACTTTTCATCGAGCTAGAGGAAGAGGAAGAGGCAGAGGCGGTGAAGTAAAATGCTTTGTCTATGGAAATATCAAACATAAATCCTATGAGTGTCTAGATAATAAGAAAGATGGTGTTTAAACTCACATTGTCAAAGATCAAGGAAAAAATGTTGAGGAAGAAGAGGCTGAGGGCGAAATATCCTTGATGGTGAGGAAAGTTATCTTGAAGCTAGAGAAGGAGGCTAAGAACCTAGCCCAAAGAAACAGACTATTTCAGACTGCTTGCAAAACCAAATACAGGGTATGCAAGGTCATCGTGGACAATGGTAGCACAAACAATATCATATCTGCAAAGATGGTAGAAAATATGGAGTTGGAGACTGTTGCACATCAAAGCCCATACAGAGTTTCATGGCTACAAAAAGGACATCAAGTAAATATCACTAAACAATGTTTAGTTGAATTTAAAATAGGAGGATATAATGATGAAATATTATGTGATGTCATTACCATGGATGTTTGTCATCTATTTCTAGGTAGACCATGGAAATATGACAAGAACGTAGTTCATTATGGGAGAAATAACACATACACCCTGGAGAAAAATGGTAGGACCCACATGTTGCAAATTAAAGACAAAGAGGTGAAAATAGAGGTGAGCAACATTGTACTTCTCATGAATGGGAAGGAACTTCTTAATGAGATTAAGAATAAGGAAGACACACAATTTATTGTGCTTAGGGATCCTAAAATTGTTTTGACCAGTACGAGGATAGATGATTTACTGGAATAAATCCAGGAGTTACTGGAAGAGTTTGTTGATATAGTAGTGGATGAACTACCTTGTTCATTGCCACCTATCAGGAGTATAAGCCATCATATCGATGTTATACCTGGAGCCAGTTTACTGAACAAATCTGTGTACAGGTTGACGCCGTAGGAAAATGAAGAGGTTAAGAGACAGGTCCAAGACTTAATGGACAAAGGACTGGTTCGAGAAAGCTTGAGTCCATGCGTCGTTCTGATAGTGCTCAACCCAAAGAAAGATGGAGGTTGGAGAATGTGTACAGACTCAAGGGTGATCAATAAGATTACCATCACATATAGATTTCCATTTCCAAGGATGGATGACTTGATGGATTGCTTGAGTGCAGCAAGATTTTTTTCAAAGATTGATTTGAAAAGTGGATATCATCAAATTTGCATGAGAGAAGGTGATGAATGGAGGACAACATTCAAGACGAATGAAGGACTATATGAATGGATTGTCATGCCATTTGTTTTAATGAATGCACCCAGTACTTTCATGAGATTGATGAATGAAGTCCTGAAGGATTTCATTGGGAAATTCGTCATTGTATATCTTGACGATACATTAATTTTCAACAAAACAGAAGCAGATCACTTGATGTAATAACCGGATTTTAAATTAACGTTTAAATTTCTTCCCAAATTTCTGTAATTTCTATAAGCCTTTAAAGAAGTAAAATTTTCATAATTTACAATTTATCTCAACACTTACGCTAACACTTACGCAAGTATAATTTGACAATAAGTAATAATCTAAGTAAACCATTCATGAATTTGAATTTACATACCTCACTCTGATGCTATCCGTAGCAGCTTGCTCCCTTCGCTTGAACCTGCTCCTTAGGACACCCCAAAACTAGCCACCCTACTGACTAGTAAGCCTAGCCCTAGGACATCAATGGATGTCCTAGCCCTCCGAGCCCAAAACCTCTTCAGCCCCCCCAGTGCACTGTAAATCCCACTGTAAACCAACTCTCCCAAAACTCTAAGTTCTCCCCTCTCGTCGAATGCATGAAAAAATGAATCCTCTCCATCCTCCTTCCCCACTTCCCTTATTCGTCCTTGACCGCCCTCGCACATTCACTCCCACCTAACTCTTTATTACCCTTATCCCATTATTAATTGCCTTCCCATATTAATTGCCTTATCCATTATTAAATGTTTCCCTTTTACGCATTGGTTATGTTATCGCTTATGGGATACGTAACCCCATTTAACATTATATTTTATTTTTAACCATTAATTTAATACTTAATCAATTAATGAATCACTTAATAATTAATCATTCATTAACCCTTATGTACACTATTTAATAATATCCAATTAGAAATATTATTTTATGATATAAATACAATTTAGATAATCTTTAGGATTATTATTAAATTAACCATCTTAATAGTTAAGGGTCATTACAATTGAAACAATTAGTTGTAGTAATGAAGAAATTACAACAAGAGAAATTGCTGATAAATATGAAGAAGTCATCATTTATGAAGACATAACTCATTTATTTGGTTTTTGTTATCTCTACAAATGAGTTGAAGATGAATCTAGAAAAGGTAGATGCAATTAAGAATTGGACATTTTCGAAGAGTGTTTTTGAAGTTCAAAGCTTCCATGGTTTGGCAAGTTTCTTTAGGAAATTCATCCAAATTTTCAGTGGAATTAGTGCATCAATGATGAATACGGTGAAGAAAAGACATAAATATTTTCACTGTACAGAAAAAGCAGAGAAGAGTTTCAATCTACTGAAGAAGAAGATCACAGAGAAACCAATTATGGTTTTGCCATATTTTAGCAAGATATTCCAGGTCAGGTGTGATGTGAGTGGATTTTCAATTGGAGCGGTCTTGAGCCAAGACGATAGGTCGGTTGCATACTTCAGTGAAAAACTGAATGAAGCAAAAATTAAGTACTCAAAATATGACAAAGAATTCTACGCAGTCATACGAGGATGGAAGAAATTGAGACATTATTTGGTTCCTAAAGAGTTTGTTTTGTACAGTGATAATCATGCTTTACAATTCGTGACTCAACAGGAGAAGTTGAACCAAACACATGCTAAATGGGTTGAATTTATGCAAAATTTTACTTTTGTGATTAAGCATATTTTTGGAACTGCTAACAAAGTTGTTGATGCTTTGAGCAGGAAATGTTTGCTTATGCAGGAATTCAAAGTCAAAACTTTGTGTTTTGATAACTTCAAGGAAATGTACAAGGATGAACTAGATTTTAAGGAAGCATATGAGGCATCTGAGAATCCAATTCACAGGGACAGAAGCCAGTAGAACAAATACATGATCCAGAATGGATTATTATTCAAGGGCAATCAACTATGTATTCCAAAATGCTCCATGAGGGAAAACCTGCTGAAGGTAAAACATAGTGGAGGATTGGTCGGACACTTCGATCATGATAATACATTATCAAAGTTGAATGGATCATATTTTTGGCCAGGGATGATGACAGATGTTAAGAAATTTGTGGATAGGTACAGAATTTGTCAGCACACGAAAGGAAAAAGACAGAACACAAGGTTATATCAACCATTACCCATACCAGAAAGGCTATGGGACTTAGTGAGTATGGATTTCATATTGGGACTTCCAAGGAAACAAAGAGGATGTGATTCAATATTTCAAAGATGGTATATTTCATAACATGCCAGAAAACCAGCGACGCAACTCATATTGTGAACCTGTTTTTCAAGGAGGTCATTAGACTTCACAGCTTGCCAAGGAGTATCATGTCTAATTGGGATACCAAGTTTGTTGGACATTTCTAGAGGACTTTATGGAAAAATCTAGGGACAATTTTGTCTTTTAGCTCAACATATCATCCTCAAATGAATGGGTAGACAAAATTCGTGAACAAAATATTGGGAGATTTGTTGAGGAGTTTAGTGACTGAACACCACAATCAATGGGATCACATTCTTCCACAGGCAGTAATTTTATTATAATGATTCACTCAATAGAAACATAGGGTAGAGTCCATTCTAGATTGTATATGGAATGCAGCCAAGGGGAGTTTCTGAATTGAAAGATTTAGAACAAGATGAATGAAGGAGCTTCACAGCTGAATTAAGGAGTGATTGCAGAGTTCAAGTCAGGAATATAAGCACAGAGCAGATTGACACAGGTGAGAAATTCAATTTGAAGTTGGTGATCTGATTCTCACACATTTGAGGAAGGAGTGGTTCCCAAGGGGAACATATAACAAACTGAAGATGAAAAATATTGGACCGTGAAAGGTCATAAGGAAATTTGGGGCAAATGCATATGAGATTAGATTACCTGATGGGATCAGAATGTCACCGATATTCAATGTTACAGAATTTTACCCTTATAGAGATAAAGAAGTAGGAGAAGAGAAGGAACAGAAAGAAATTCAATGGAAAAAACAAATGCTTGTAGCTGAAAAGCCACAGATGGAAAGCATAATTGACAAAAGGATTAGTAGAAAGAACAGGAGAAAAGAGTATTTTGAATACTTGGTCAAATGGAAGGGACATCCAGTTGAAGATGCCAGTTGGGAAGATAGAGAAAAAATTCAGAAGCATGGACAGACTATGCAAGAGCTCATGAATAGGAGTTCATGAAAATTTTCAAGTGAGGGAGTATGATGCAGGAGCATCGTAGAAGGCCAAGCGAGCATGAAGGCAGAAGACAACTGGAGGGGCGTAGAACACATTTTACACGTTTTGAAATGTTTTTGAAAAAATAAGAAGCAGATATTAATGTAATAGCTAGAAGCATACTTGCATGTTGTAAACATATGATGAGTGATTTCTCTCATCTATAGTATGTAAAGGCATTTATACGTAATTAATGAAAGTAGGTAGATTTGAATTAAGATATTGGACAGTTTAGAGAGTAGGAGGGAAAACGGATATAGACACCCTCACCCTTGTATCATGGTAACATTATTGTATCATTAGCACATAACATAAGGAAAAGAGTTGTAGCAGAGAGTTGTAGAGAAGAACCCATGTATAGGAGTATTTGAGTTAATATATGAAACTTTGACTAAGATTTCATGGTGTTATGATGTTTACTATTTACATATGTTGAATGGTATGATTACAGTTGTTTTATTCTCTCTGTTATGTCTTTATTGTTATTCTGTGTTGAATGTATGATTTCATGTTGAATGTATGAAGTTTGAGAGAGAAGAATGATTTCTAATTGTTTCTCATCCTGAGAGATTTCCTGCAAGGAGTGCAGCGAAACGTCCGCAAGGTGTGCGTTGACAAAGGTATGAGTTTTATATCAGAAAGCTTAGGAAGGATACCATTGTTCTCATTCCAACAAAAGTGAAAGTGAAGCACAGAAGCCATGCAAGGTTTGTGCAGGCTAGTTGAAGCCTTAGAATTTACCAACTAAGGTTGAATAGTGAAGGACTGTTGTTGCTGAGAGGGCACATAATCGAAGAGATCAAATACCCAGAAGTATTTGATAGATTTCCGTAAGGAGTGCGTGCAAGATTCCTTTAGAGGCTTGAGTTGCAAGAGAAATCTCATGAGGGTTAGCACCTTTGAAGTATTCAAAGGGAGACAGGGTCAAATTCGCCTTGCAGAAGTAAGTTCCAGTGTAAGAACACCTATTTGTTTCATAGAGATTCAGAGGAAGGAATTGAACGGTCAAAATTCTTCGTGGAGAACTCGCGAAGTCGTGAGGACGGTATGATCCATAGGAGTTCCAGGGTGAATATGGGTTGGACGAACCCATTACGTTAGTTTCAGGAATCAATGTCAATCGTTGATCGTGGTTGGTTGAGCATTAGATCATTTTGATATTTCAGGGTTTGTAATTCTGGAGTGCGAGCCAAATCCCTTGGTCACTCAAACTCCTGAATCGTGAAATGGATTATCGTGTGTGAAGACGAGGCATAGAATTTCCAGTGCTTCAGAATTTTGAAGTTCGACATTTCTGGGGTCTTGACGACAAGGAGTCGGGGCATAGTGGAGTGAAAATCCCGAAGTCGCGAGTTGCAATAGGATTTTAGTGTGGAATTTTGGGATTTCAGCACTTTGGGTGTCAAGAAGCAGAGGAGGTAGAGTTTTGGTATCGAGAGTTTCAAACTCCCGGTACTCGAATTCCCGAAGGAACGTAGGACATTAGATCAAAGGGAGACTTATACCCATTGATCCTGTAAAGGTACCATTTCATAGTTCAAGGTTTCGAAGTGGAAGAGGAATGCCTGTTGGAGGTTTGTTCAAGTCTCGAACACTGGGAAACTTGAGTGACGGTTGGCAAGAATCTGCATTAAGGATAGAGGATAGCGAAGGAGACAGGTGGCGTACTCATCGCCAGGTGGAGCCAAAACTTCATGATTGTTTCAGGGTTTTTAAGGTTGGAGAGCCGATAGACTTGTATCTGTATTTGTGAAGTCACGAAGTCCAAAAATTTGAATCAATGAAAAGTACAAATCATACTTGTTGGAAAGCCAGCTACATGAATGGATCGGGGTTCAAAATTTTGGTAGTTGTGAAGACAAGAGGTCGGGGTTCTTTTCTCCAGAATTCCTGAAGTCGCGAAATGCGACACGACTGTGGAGGAGGATGAAACCAAATATTTTGGAAATTTGGCATTTCGGGTTTCAGAGGGCTGAAGAGTCAGAAACTCGACAACAAGATTCATGAAATCAAGAAATCTGAAACACTGAAAGGAAAAGAGAAGCCCTGATCACATGTTGTTGGTCAAGAGATTTAGGTTGATGCCTTGTGTTTGATCATGCGGACATACCTATAAGGACTTGTGGAAAACACTGTTGCGTGTGTGTGGGATTCCCTGTGGAGGAACCGAAGTGTCAAATTGACTTAGGGTAGATTTAGAACGTTCCTACGCAGATCTTGGACCAAAGGTTGGGGTCTGCACCAATCGGCATAAATCTTCTGCCAATCTTGCACTTCTTTAATCCTTTGTCTCATTGTTTGCATTTTCTCTTCCATTTCTTGGATCACTTTTGGTCCTACAAGGATCCTATCCTCAAACCGATCCCAACTCAAAGGTATCTGACATGGTCGCCAATAAAGAAACTCGAAAGGCACCATCTTAATGGCGGTTTGGTAACTATTGTTATAAGGAAATTTCACCAGTGGAAAGAATTCTTCCCAATGCTTTTGTTGTTCCATCACATACATGCGCAATATTTCCTTCAAGGTCTAGTTCGTTCGTTTGGTCTACCCATCAGTCTCTGGGTGGTATCCAGTACTGAAATTAAGTTGGGTTCCAAAGGCCTCCTGGAAACTCATCCAAAATCATCTAGTAAACACCAATCCACGATCATATATAATCCTCTTAGGTACGCCATGCAACCTCACAATCTCACTAATGAAACTCTAGTTATGTTAGGTGCTTGATATGCTATACACATAGAAGCAAAGTAAGTACTCTTCATCAGAGTCTCTAATACTATACAAATCGAGTCATGTCTCCTTACCTTCAGTGGAAATCCAACATTAAAGTCCATCAAAATAACCTCCCATTTCATTTCTGGAATAGTGTGCGGCTGTAGTAATACTGCTGGATGTCTATGTTTAGCCTTCACCTACTGACATTCTAGACATCTGGCCACATAGTTGACTATATCTACCTTCATTCCCTTCCAGAAGAATAAGGGTTTAAGGTCTACCATCATCTTTGCGACTCATGGGTGAGCCATGTACACTTCTCTATGAGCCTCATTTAGGATCAAACTCCTCAACTCATCGTTCAATGGTACGTAAATCTGATTTTTAAACCTCAATAATCCATCGTCGTCAAATGTAAATCCTTCAAATCTTGGTACCATCATTGTGTTTTGTCCGATAAAACCCTCAACCTCTTTGTAATAGTCATCATCATGTTGTAAAGTTAGAATCTTTTCATGTAGATTCGTCTAAAGAGGCAACACCGAAAAGATGTGTGGTCTCCGACTCAATGCATCTACCACTCGGTTCACTATTCCTTTTATGTAAGTAATCTCAAAGTCGTACTCGCTAAGTAATTCTGACTAACGCCATTGTTTCACGTTCAAGTCACTTTGTGTAAAGATGTGTTGTAATCCACAGTGGTCAGTCTTTAGTTCAAATTTTCATCCAAAAAGGTAGTGTCTCCAAACCTTCAAGGAATATACAATGGATAACAACTCCAAATCGTGCATTGCATAGTTCTCTTCATGCCTTCTAAGTTTCCTAGAGATGTAAGAGATCGCTTGACGATATTGCATCAAGATGCCATCTAAGACTTCCTTGGATGTGTCAGTGCATACCAAGAATTCCATGTCCATGTCAGGGACCTTTAGTATCGATGTTGTTGTCAACAAATCCTTAAGCCTCCGAAATGATTCTGTGCATTTCTTGATCCAAACAAACTTCTTGTTTTTCTTCTGCAATTCCATGATTAGATTTGCTATTTTCAAAAATCCCTCGATGAACCATTGATAGTATCCTACTAAACCCATGAAGCTACGCACTTCTGGGACATTCGTCGACACATGCCATTCCATAATAGCCTCAAACTTTATGGGATCCATGCCAATACCTTCGTCGTAGATGATATGCCCTAAGTAGTGAATCTTCGATTGATAAAATGAGCATTTGGACAACTTCCCATACAATTTTTGCTCTCACAAACACTGTAGTACCAAGCGCAAGTGCTCTTCATGCTCCTCCATCATCTGAAAGTAAATCAAAATATCATCAATGAATACTTGGACAACCTTGTCCAAGTACTTGAGGAACAACCCATTCATCAAACTCATGAATACCCCTGGGGTGTTTGTCAGTCCAAACGGTAAAACAATAAACTCGTAATGTACAAACCTCATCTTAAATGCGATCTTAGGGACATCATCCTCGTTAATCTGTAACTGGTGGTATCCTGATCTCAAGTTAATCTTTGAGAACATCGTTGCACCCTTCATTTGATCAAACAGATCATCAATCCTCGACAACAGATATTGATTCTTGATCGTTTCCTTCTTCAATTAATGGTAGTCAATGTAGAGCCTCCACAACCCATGCTTCTTTCGTATGAAAATAATAGGCACACTCCACGGTGACACACATGTACGTATCAGTCCCAGGTCCAACAACTGCTTCAGTTGCATTCTCAACTCCTGTAACTCCTAGGTCGACATCCAATAAAGCGTTCTAGATATCGGTTCAATCTACGGTTTTAGGTCTATGGTAAACTCCAATTCCCTCTCTGGCAGCATCCCAAGTAACTCCTCTGGAAAGACCGTCGGTGTTCTAGACCTTCCGCTACTCCCTTGTTGTTTAATGCAAGGATCGCATAAATCTTATATCCCTTGCGCATGCTCTTCCAAAGCTACAAGGAAGAGACAAACCTTAGGGAAAATCCCTGGTTCTATACTACAATCATGCGTCTTAGTCCCTTATCATCGCCCAAGCTCAATTGTTTCATCTAACAGTTGAGTATCACATCATGCGATTCAAACTAGTCCATACTGATCACAATGTCATAATATACTAAGATCATGATGTACAGGTTGGCCCTGGTGACAAACTCTCCCAAGTTAAGGATACATCCCGTAACCTTTCCTCCAACCTTCTGTTTAGCTCTAGAATCCATCTTTATGAAGCTAATATTATCCTGATTGACTTCCTTTACCTTAATTATTTTTAGTGTCGCACTAGAAATGAAACTCTCGGTAGCACCATAATATATCAAAATACTAAGGGTCTAGTAAGAGACGATACCTGTTGTCTTAAGAATAGTCAATTTGTTCTATACCTAGCGATTATTCACCACCACATGAATCTGATGGGCCTTTCCCAAATCTCCGATAGTAGCAGGTTCAGTTGATCCAGATTCTCTAGTCCTCTCCACAGGGTAGTCACATTGGTAGTGTGGCTCCCCACAGGTCCAACCCCCCTTCTTCGGTCCAGTAGTGTTGGTTCCCAAAGTAGAAGATGACAACCCACCAGACTAGAATCCATGTCTATTCTGCTGAATAGGCCTAAACTGCTGCTGCTGCAGGCTGCATTGTTGTTGATGTTGTGGTCCCCAATAAGGTGTTCGTTGTTGAGGCGTTGATTGCTAGGGAGTAGTGAAAGTATATCCTCTCTGGAAATTCCTGGATGGTGTCTGATTCTACTAAACACCAAATGACACCTACTCTGTAGGTCTCACTGGAGTCCTGCTCTGACCCCCACTGATAAGATCCTCCTTTGCTATGAGGGCCTTCTAGATGAAATCATGCAAGTTTTGACGCATCAGGATCCTAACCTTTGCATGTATGCTACCATTAAGGCTGAACATGAACCTGTTGACCTTAAGTTTCTCTATGTTAAGATGTGGAGTATACCGAAGCAACTCCATAAAACGTGCCTCATACTCAGGCACCATATGGCTGCCCTATCATAAGGCATTGAACTCATTGAGATGATGCTCAATAAATTCATATGATAGGTACCTCTATCGAAATTGTTCCTCGAGCAGTTCCCATGACATGTCTTCGACGACCATGTTCAACTGCATAGGAGTGTCTTCCACCTTAGAAGAGCTCTCACCTTCAGTTGAAATACCGCCATGTGGACCTTCATGTTGGAGGTATAGTCATGAAGTGAAAAACACATCGCCATATTCTCCAACCATGCCTCGATGGTTGTGTCATCTGGGGCACAAAATAACTCGAGAAATTTGACCTTCTCATGCTCACGGTGAATGCTACCAGTACCGACCGAAGTGTGCGGTGGAACTTCAGGGGGTACTACCGCTCTGGCGTCATCTCTATCCAAAAGTTTGATCAGTGCCTCAAACATGCACTGAAAATATCTCATCATTCCGAAGACATCACCTACTTCTATTTTTTCTTTCCCGATAACCTATTCGTCTCCCTATGGGTTAGACCCCTAAGGTGTGGATGTTACTGGAGGCGTCATGCCTCCTCCCATAACACCCCATCGTCTACCTCCAAGGTTTCCTCTAACCATGATTACCTACATGAGTACAAGTCAACTTAATTAGCAAAATTATAATCAAATAATATCAACGAAAGCTATAGTGATCAGAACTCACAGGTTGAACCCACTCTGATACCAAGTGTAACATTCCCTTTGTTACGACCACATGCGAAGTAAATTTTTTTTCTGTTTTTTTCAAATTAAGAGGTAAGAAGGCAACGACGACAACAGTTTAACCACACCACAGACAATGAATAGAAGCACATAACCCAAGCAATAGGCAACTACGACTCCACTCACTGGCATAGGGGAAACTGGGAAAACATGCGCAGTATAACAAAGAGGAACGACTACTCGCCCAATGCAACAAGACGCTCCTACACGCTAAGGGACAACTTCCCCTTCCTGACACAACGACATTGACGAATAAGACTAGAACCTCAAGGTGTGCTAACCAAATGCACAAAGGCATTGCACCCATGTGCCCAAGCATCTTACCACGCTCGACAACACTCCGCAACATGCACTGAATTCGGCTAGGTTTTTATTCGCCACTATCCCATGGGGCATGCCATGATCCCCTCATCAGGAATCATACCATCCCTAGGTGATAGACACGTCAACAACCTTGGAACCACTCATCTTATCAGGATGAGGACTCTAGATAAATCTGACGTGATAGAAATTGAATACCGAAAGGAAAACCATACCCATACCCCAACAACAGGTCAACGAAATGCTAGAGGAAAAAGACAAGGGATGATGCAAGCCAATACATGACATCGTCCTCGACCCAACCAATCACCCAGTCTGAACCAGTCAATGTTTACAATCTATTTTAACATGGGTTCCAATCTAAACGGGGCATGTCAAAGTTACAATTAGTCAATAATCCACCCACCAATTTAACGTTAATAGAATTAATCATGCAAGTCTAAGTAATTAATACTAAAACTATAATTATAAATACCATCTAACTAGCCATTGACTTGAAAAACAATATTAACAATCTTAATATAGGATGCTACCATTATAACACTTATCAACAATTTAATCTCAACATGTATTCTAACTATATTGACCAAACCAACAATACTAGTTGTCTATTATCATTGAGAAGAAACTGCTAACTACTAACATCACTGTTGCAATATAACAAGGCAATTAACATAGTAGTTACTTAACAATTAAATTAGCAATAACAAGGAAATTCACATGATTGTTATCATAACAAGTAATATAGCAATAACAATGTGATTAACATAACAATTAATATAACAATAACATGTCAATTACATGATTGTTAACATGACAATTAATAGCACAATAGGAAGGCGATTTACATAACTACTATCATAACAAGCAATAAAGCAATAACAAGGCGATTAACATGTTGCTTAATATAACAATTAATACAACAATAACATGGCAAGTTATATGACTATTACATAATAATTAATAGTTCAATAACAATGTGATTGCATACCGTTAACCATTTAACTCATTGCGACAATTAATCAATAAGAAGGAAACTCACTGTAGCAATTACATGGAAATTAATATGGAAAATAAGATAGCATTTACATTGCAATTTAACATGGCAATTAATTGTAAGAAAGAAACTGCTGACCATTAATATTGTTGTAGCAATTAATATGGCATTTAATATAGCATTTATCACTGCAATTAACATGGTAATTAATATGACCAGTAACATCATTGTGGTAATTAAAGTTTTCCAGTGAAAACGCTAGGTATTTCAACAACAATCTCCGCCAACTTTTAAAAGCAAAAATGTGGGCATTTCAACAACAATCTCAGTCAACTTTTAAAAGAAAAAATGTGGGCATTTCAACAACAATTTCTGTCAACTTTTAAAAGAAAAAACGTGGGCATTTCAATAGCAATCTTTGTCAACTTTTTAAAAGCAAAAATGTGGGCATTTCAACAACAATCTATTTCAACTCTTAAAAGCAAAAACATGTGCATTTCAACAACAATGTCTATCAACTTTTAAAAGAAAAAACATGGTCATTCAACGACAATCTCTGTCAACTTTTAAAATCCAAAACATGGTCATTTAACCAACAATCTCTGTCAACTTTTAAAGAAAAAATGCGGGAATTTCAACAACAATCTCTGTCAACTTTTAAAACAAAAACGTTGGCATTTAAACAACAATCTCTATCAACTTTTAAAACAAAAACATGGGCATTTCAATGACAATATCTATCAACTTTTAAAAGAAAAAAACGTGGGCACTTCAATGGTAATCTCAGACACGTTTTAAATGGAAAGATCATGGTTTCCCTTTTTCATTGCCCAGATGCCAAATCAAACACATACAGGAATGACCAAAATGCCCTTCCCTTACTAGGATATACCAATTATAAAAAAACAGACAGGGAAATGATTTTATTTTTCCATTGCCAGGATACCAATACAATGCATACATGAATAACACAAAAACATTTTTCCATTTCTAGGATACCAAATATAAAAATGCAGACAGGGAATCAAATCATTTTTCCATTGCTAGAATACCAATACAACATAGACAGGAATATCGAATAAAAATGTTTTTCCATTCCAGGATACCAATATAAAAATGCAGACATGAAATCAAATTGTTTTTCCATTTCCAGAATACCAATACAATGCAGACAAGAATAACAAATAAAAACGTTTTTCCATTTCCAGAATACCAATACAATGCAGACAAGAATAACAAATAAAAACGTTTTTCCATATCCAGGATAGCAATACAAAAATGCAGTCAGGAAATCAATCATTTTTCCATTGCCAGAACACCAATACAACGCAGACAATAGTAAGAGAAATGCAAGGATCCAATGGGACAAGTCATTGAAATGATCAAAGGGATTATAACAGTCAAGGCATAGAGAAAAACCAACAAGGACATAAGATAATCCATACACGGAGGTCTTTGTTAGATGGCGCGAGTCAAACAATCAACCAAGGACAACAAAAGAGGTAGATGACTGACAGGAACATCCTTCTCTCATCATCCACACACAGAAAAGTAGGGCGTTGAGATCCATAGGTCTATTAATGTCAAAGCGACGACTATAGATCATGCTCCTGGTTGACTACTCAGGCGAGGACTGATGAGCTAGGGACGAAAGGAAAAAACAATCACAATCTTCACAAATCAATACACCACAGGGCAGTCAAGACATGCCGAGAATCAAAGGCCATGGGAGTCAATCAATAATCGAGCTATAGGCTATGGAAAAATTCAGTCATCAAATAGAACTCTAAGACAATCAATTTACTTACCCAATTAAACATGTAGATCCAAAGCATAAATCCTACTAGAATCTACCATGAAAAAATAAAGAAAGTGTATCATTTCCTGATCGTCCTCTTTGAATTGTTGTCTCATGCGCTCCGTGCAACTCCCGCTTGTCGATCGACGAGACTTCACCGGTACCTCCCAGCCAATGCTAGGGGTAATCTTCTCCCCCCTTAGCCCCCCGAGCCACAAAGAGGCCACACACACTAACCAGAGAATCAACTAGTTCCTAGCTTGCCTCGTAAGGATGAGCTATCACTCCTCACCAAACTGGGTATCCCAACTCCCACAAGCTAAGTCATTCAAGTATATATTTATGCAGCGTAACGTTACATAAAACAAAATAGCTCCATCATCATTTTCCTCCCTCCATTATATAGAGTTTTGAAGTCCCTTACTTTCTCAAATCCCATTTTATTTAATATTTAATAAATTAATTCATAAAAATTCTTCCATGTATATGTGTCACCCATCCCCCTCATTCCACCAAAAACTAATTTCTTTAATTAATTAATTACCTTTATTTCCCTTACCCACCTAGAGTCACTCTGAGAATTGCTCCTAGGTGTCCCCAAATTCCCTTATAGGTTTTAATGCCTTTCCCCATTAATAATTTGCTAGTTCGGTTTAAATTAGAAAGTTCTTAAATGGTAGATACCTTACTAAGTTCGACTAACTATTTTTTCCTAGTGTTTCCCCTTTCTTTTAAGGTTTCTGTTTTTCCTAGTTTCCTAATTATTTTAGATTTCTCCTTTTTCCCTTTTTAATTAAACTAAAAAAGGCATGTGCAGAAAATTACCCTTCTTCTGCCTTTTTTTAATGAATTAAATTTTTAATTAGCATAAAAGTAAAACAATCATTCCCCTTTTTAAATTTTTGTCCCATAAGATTTTTATAAAACACTTTAATTGCTTACCCCCTTCTCGTCACAAGGTTAAAGAAGATTATCTTTATTATTATTATTATTATTATTTATATATGATTATTTTTATTATTTTTGTTTTTATAAAAAGGTAAAATTTTACCACCAGCAAAGACTAGACTTAGACCTAGACCTTAATTTCCTAGGGTGCCACTCGTGTCTTCCGGTTTCTCTTGGACAATGTGCCCTTCAGGATGCACCACGTCCTCCAAGGGTGCCACTCGCCTCTTGACCGACTTAGTAGAAATCAAAAACCCCTTGAGTCAATACTCTACCAGGTGATATTGTGGGAGACTAAGGGCCTTTAAGGAATAATACCCCTGCCTTATTGCACCCCGTTTAGAATCATCATGAGAAACTATCGCAGTCTGCCCTCATGACATCATGGGTCCTCTCGAACTAGGTAATCGTTAACCTACAATTCGAGCCACGACGAGAGTGCTAGTATGATGTGTTAGAGCTGCTATCCACACCTCTCCCTCAATATCTATGGTAGTTGAGTGTGACCCCTCTACTCCACATGTGAGTCTAGTTGGAAATCTATCCTCGGGCTGCATCATCAACGAATCATGTTAGAAATATATCCATATCATATCATATAATCAGATGCACTAATATCACATATAAAACAATCAACCCCATTAGTTCACTCCTTGACTCGATCCACAGTCCAAGGGGTTCCATCGATGCCTTTGCACCCTCGAGGTACAAAATCCTACACACTCAATAAAACTAAATCAATAACACATGTCTATGTCAATGCAACAAAACAATATGACATCAACCCATAACACCTCATAATCAAAATCAATGTTTTAATAGTATAATAATCCAGATCACTTGCGAGCAAGTGTCCTCGAAGAATAAATTCGCTCAATGTGCAAGAGAGGGACGTTACAAACACATCAAGTAAAGATATGAAACAACAACAATGGATGTTTTGATTGTTTCTTCTCGTTTGAAGAATAACACTAGTTCATAGAAACATATGACCACCATCTTCCCTTTGGTGGAATTGAATATACAAATTTGAATGCAGATATTTCATAAATAAAAGAAGATGAAGAAAATGACTTGTATCACAACAAGAGAAATAATAAGGTAAGTTTTCACTATACATATATGTATACACAAATTTACAATTTCATAAATAAAAGAAAATGAATTTTATAAAATAGAAAGATGTTTGTAGGAATTATGGACCCGATTTCATAAAGTTTGAATGAATTTAAAAACTGAGGAGGTGTTTGTAGAATTTCAAAATCTATTTGAAAATATTTGAATGCCTCTAAAAGAACAAGGATCATATTCAACAACTTTAATATTTTTAAATATTTTTAAAGTTTATATTTATTAATTTCTATATAAATAACTGCTAATGAACTTCCCTTCAAAACCATATGCTCATATACTTAATAATAAGAGACACGTCAAATATACTTAATAATAAGAGACACGTCAAAGAAAGTATTAATTCGAAATGCTTAAATTATATTGTTAATATTCTGATCTTTATCTCTTTTCTTATAATATAAAAAAATATTCATTATATGTAAGAATATTATGAATTATTTTGTGTCAGAAAGTATTAATATGGAATTCTTAAAATATATTGTTAATAGTCTTATGTTTATCTCTTTTTATATAATATCAAAAGATAATATAAACACTTTCTAGTTCATTATATGTAAGAATACTATGATTTATTTTGTATTAACAAAAATGGAGAGATAGAATGAAGAGACGTTTAGGGATTTGAAATCATAACTCTTTGTAAATGGAAAATATGCAATAAAAAAAATTTAATAGGAAAAGATTCAAAGAATAATGGTTTTTAAGTACCTATAAACTATGATTGATTAATTGTAAGAAAAATAAGTTTGAAGGGATTCAGATGTTAATGGATATAGTTGTTTGATAGTAGGAAGTAATTTAATAGGAAAAGATTCAAAGAATAATGGTTTTTAAGTACCTATAAACTATGATTGATTAATTGTAAGAAAAATAAGTTTGAAGGGATTCAAATGTTAATGGATATAGTTGTTTGATAGTAGGAAGTTCTAGATCACTTTGTCTTTTATGTAAGGACAATAGATAAATATTCCTACTACCTACCTTTTCAAGGAAAATAGATAAATATTCGTACTACCTTTTTATTGAATTACATGTTTCTTTAAGTATAGAAAATAAATATTATTACTATTTTTTTCAATATTTAGAGAATTTTAAAAAGTCAATGCATCATTAAAAAAAATTAATAAAATTAGAGCCAAACCTCACACTTATCAAACATGATACTAAGAAATTTATTGAACGTGATAATCATTTATATTGGATTTGTTGATAAGATGGTTTTTTGTTGTTTTTTGGTAGATTTTTATGGAAGTTCTGTAAATTAATAAGGTTGTTCAATTTTTTGAAACAAATTGGCTTAAATTAGAAACAACAATTGCTACATTAGTGTTGGTTGTGCAGACTCATTATCTTCCTGATTCATAGGTATTTGTTTTCAACCATGCTTATACCTCATGAACAATGTACATCCCTCCACGTGGGGGGTTGTAGGCGGGGGCTAGCCTCCCTGTGGGGTCCGGGGGCCAGTAGGACTTCGAGGGAGAAGCCCACAAAGGAAAATCTACCTTGTAAATGTATATTGTAATTTCATAGTCAATTTGGACTGTTCATTATAAGGTCACCGATCTGACAGTAGAAGTTATGTTAGGGTTTTTCTCCCTAGAAGGAAACCTTGTTTTATGAGGGAATTATATTGCAATTGTGAATGATTATCGATATTGCATTTTGAGAGAGGAGACTATGAGAGAAAGAAGAGGAAGTTACAACGAGTGTGTCGCAAGTTGTATCCCTTCATTTTGTTGGATAATAAAAAGGAAGGACTTGAAAATTTCTCTGGTGGACGTAGCTCACATTGGGTGAACTACATATATCTATCTCTCTATTGTATTTTTTATCTTCTATGTTTTATTTCCACATTTGTTTTATTTTATTTCTCCAAAATACTTATTTTCTAACAACTGGTATCAAAGCGAAAGGTAACTTGCAGGAAAAGAGGGTTCTTGGTTCGAGGGGGAGAAATGGCGGAAGATGGAAAGTTTAGGTTTGAGAAATTTAATGGCCAAAACTACCAGTTATGGAAGATGTAGATGGATGATTGTTTATAACAAAAGGATCTATTACTTCCATTGGATGGAATAACAAAGAAGTTGATGGCCATGAAGGATGAAGAATGGGAGGTTCATGATAGAAAGGAACTAGGAACGATACGACTGATCTTGGTAGCGTCGATAGATTTAAACATTTCAAAAGAAAAGACAAAGAATGAGTTGATGGACGCATTGGCTAAACTGTATGAAAAACCCTCGCCATACATTAAGGTATTTCTAATGAAGTGATTATTTAATATGAAGATGTCAAACGGTGGGTCTGTCACAGATAATTTAAATGAATTTAATATGATTACTAATGAGATAAGTTCTGTAAAAGTGGACTTTAATGATGATGTCATGGATTTTCTAATATTGTGCTCATTTCCAGAAAGCTGGAATGGCTTGGTCATAGTTGTAAGTAACAATGTCTTTGGTTCAAACGCTTTGAAATTTGATGATGTCGTTGGTGTTATCCTTCACAATGAAATGCAATAGA
Source organism: Picea glauca (assembly GCA_000966675.3). NCBI lineage: Eukaryota > Viridiplantae > Streptophyta > Pinopsida > Pinales > Pinaceae > Picea > Picea glauca. Next base: position 1,125,679 of record JZKD02S1819170.1, read on the forward strand.
AAAGAACACGTGAGACATCAAGTAATGCATTAAACATGGAGATTATGAGAAGAAAAAATGATAGAGGAAAGGGCTCAGGGAACTGTGGGAATTCTAGGAAGGGAAAATCCAAATCTAGACTAGAAAAGATAAAGTGCTAGAATTGCGGGAAGAAAGGACATATGAGGAAAGATTGCAAAGCTCCAAAGAAAGAAAGAGATGGAGAGCAAGAGAAAAATCATGAAGCAAATGTAACATGTGATGTGTTAGAAGATGCTTTGATTCTTTCTATAGATAATATTTTTGAGTCTTGGGTAGTACATTCAAGGGCTTCATTCCACGTGACACCCCATAGGAAACATTTTCTAGATTATGTTTAAGGTGATTTTGGATAGGTTCATTTGGGTGATGATGCACCATGCAAAATTGTTGGAATGGGTAAGGTACATATAAAGAAAAAGAATGGAAACCAATGTTTATTGAAATAGGGAAGAAATGTACTAGATCTAAGAAAAAATATAATTTCAACAGGGAAGTTGGAAAGTGGAGGCTACATATCTATATTTACAAATAGACGTGGAAGGTCACCAAAGGATCATTGCTGATAGAAAAAGGAACGAAGGTAGGTACATTGCATTCATGTACTGGTAATATTAATTCTTCTATCTCTTTAGCTTCTACAATAGTGGATACAACACTATGGAATCATACGCTTGGACACATGAGTGAGAAGGGGATGTAGATACTTCACAAAATAAAGTTTTTTCCAGATATTAAACAAATTGATTTGGATTTTTGTGAGCATTGTGTTTATGGAAAACATACGAGAGTCAGATTTCTGAGAGTTGGAAAGGAAAAGAAGAATAAAAAGTTAGAGCTTATGCATATAAATGTATGGGGACCATCTCAAGTATCATCTCTTAGTGGCTCTCATTATTATGTTACTTTTATTGATGATGCAACTAAAAAAACTTGGATTTATTGCATTCGACAAAAATATGATGTTTAAGATAATTTTAAGAAATGAAAATATTTGGTTGAGAATGAGACAGGAAAAATGTTAAAGTGTCTCAGATCAGACAATGGAGGTGAATAATGTAGAAAGGAATTTTATGATTATTGTTCATACCATGGGATTTGTAGAGAAAAGACAGTTCCATGAGCACCACAAAAAAATGTTGTGTGAGAAAGGATGAACGGGACAATCATGGAGCATGTAAGGTGTATGCGTTTTCATGCAGGGTTTCCCTTATAGCTTTGGTCAGATGTTGTAGGTACTTTGTTTTACTTGATAAACAAATGAACTTCAATTTCTTTGGATGGTGGCATTCTAGATGAGGCATGGATAAGTAAGAAGGTAAAATATTCATTTTTTAAGACTTTGAAGAATTTGTGCATATTGATAAAGAAAATAGAACAAAGCTTGAAGAACAATCCAAGAAGTGTACCTTCATTATATATTGTGTTAATGATTTTGGTTATCGGTTATGGGATTCTGAAAATTACAAAATCATTAGGAGCAAATATGTCATATTCAATGAGAAGGTCATGTATAAATATCAGTTGTAGAAAAAGAAATAGAAAAAAGAAAAACCATAATACACATTTCTTGATGAAATCACTGAAAAATAGATTCCAAAGGTACTAGAAAATCAAACTGTACAACAATAAAAGCAGCATGTACCTCAAACTTCTACAAGTATTGTTAGAATATTTGCTAGTTTAAGTAGACACCCTAAACGATACTCTCCTTCATTGTATTATTTATTGTTGATTGATTCTGGTAAACTAGAAAGTTATGAAGAGGCAATGGAGTAGACACTAAAAAGAAGTGGGAGCAAGGCATGAAAGAAGAAATTGATTCCTTTGTAAATAATTAGACTTGGGACTTGGCTCAGTTTCCTGCAAGAAAAAGAGCATTCTAGAATAAATGGGTTTATAGTTTGAAGGAACAAGATGAAGGAAAAAAATATTACAAGGATAGACTTGTTGTAAAGGGGTTTGCATAAAAGAATGTATATATTATGATGAAATATTTTCTCCTATTGTTAAAATGACTACAATTAGGACTATTTTAAGTATTGTGGTAGTAGAAGATTTTCATCTTGAATAGTTAGACATAAAAACAAAAAATTCTCCATGGGGATTTGGATGAAGAGATTTATATGCAGTAGCCACAGGGATATGAGGTCAAAGCGAAGGAAAATATTGTATGAAGGTTGAAAAATATCTTGTATGTCCTACATCAATCTCTAAGGTAGTGGTATTTGAAATTTGATAGGCTTATGACAGAACAAGGTTATAGTAGATGTCATTCTGATCACTGCATTTATTTTAAAAGGATAGAAAATGGAAGTTGTATTATCTTGTTATTGTATGTAGATGACATGATTGTTGTAGGGTCTAATATGAAGGATATAAATGTGCTCAATAAAAAATTAAATAATTCATTTGTGATGAATTATTTGGGCGATACAAAGAAAATTCTTGGTATGAGAATAACACGAGACAAGAAAAATTGCAAATTGACATTGTCTCGGGGTGAGTACATAGAGAAGGTGTTGGCTATATTTATAATGCATAATGAAAAAAAATCTAGTACACTTTTGGCCATCCATTTTAAATTACCTAAGGAAATGTGGCCCAAGACACAGGAGATAGAATACATGTCCAAGGTCCCTTATTCATCGACAGTTGGAAATTTGATATATGTGATAGTTTTCACAAGACCATATATTGCACATGCGGTCGGAGTTGTGAGAAGGTATATGAAAAATCCAAGTAAAAAACATTGGGAGGAATTAAAGTGGATTCTTAGGTATTTCATAGGTACTTCTACTAAAGAATTATGTTTTGGAGGTTCATACATTGTTCAACAAGGATATTTTGGTTCATATATGGTAAGAGATAAAGATAGCAGAAGGAGAATCACATGGTATGTTTTTACTATAGGTGGAGCAATAGTAAGCTAGATTTCAAACTACAAAATGTTGTTGCACTTCCAAAAATAGAAGCAAAGTATGTTGATGCTACATAGGCTAGTAAAGAAATGATTTGGTTACAGAGTTTTATGGAGGAATTGGGAAATAAGAAGGAGAATAGAAGGTTGTACTATGACAGTGAGAGTGCCATTCATATTGCAAAGAACTCAACCTTCCATTCAAATACTAAGAATATATAGCTATGGTACAATTTCATATGATTCGTCTTGGAATATGGACATTTGAAGTTGGAAAATATATGTAACATACCTCAAATTTCAATAATTTGTTTTTTTTAATTAGGGAAACATCTATAAATTATCAAAAACTATCGTGACATAAAAAATTATCCTTATAAATATACATCAATGTTTATGTGCATAAAAGTGTTTCACTACTAGATTAACATCCTGTATGAGTTTTAGTACCCAATGACAACTTACTGCTACTATTCATGAAAACAAGACATAGTCATCTTATTTGATTTACTCGAAATCTATTCTCCTTGCTATTGCATTAAATTTTTAACTATGATTATTGTTATGAGGTTACTAGGACTATTTAGGTACAATATAAAGTTAGAATGCAAAAAAGTTGCAGTTTCATGGAACCCATGCTAACCACACTCATTGAGTCATAAACATATCTCCATCCCACTATTACAACCTATGCTATGCATAAACATCTATATTACATAAGTCAAGACTTAAAGTAAGAACTATGACTATACTATTCTAACCACTCTAGTCCATAGTCCACACGCTAGGGTACAATCATCCCCCTACTAAGAATGTTCCATAGTATAGGTGAGAGTAGCATACAATATGTAATATAGACTCTGTATGACGTTATACCAGGGAAAGTTATTATCGATCCGACAAAGGGTTACCTGTCCATTCAACAAATAAATGAGTTTGAAATATAAAAATATGGAATCTAGGTTAGGTCTGAACCTAGGCTGATGTTTGGTCTTGGCGTTGAAATCTAGGGAAATTCCATTAATGGAAGACTGACCAACCTAGTACCCTCTAGGCCTACCACTGTATTGAACTGCCCACTATGGACTCGACACTTTGGAAAACCCACATGGAGAGGAGTGGGGTGGCGTACTCGACGCTCCTCCCATCATAGAGAATTTCAAGGTATCGTTACTCCTTCATAAATAATCCCTTGTGTCTCATTTCTCTTGGTCATTTATTTGTTTACACTTTGCGTCTCACACTAGCATTCCACTCTGTTATGGCATTCAACTCTATTATGACATTCAACTCTGTTATGGCACTCAACTCTATGAAGTATATCCACAGGCATGGTAAGCACTCTATTACCCTTCTTCGACATTGTTATATGGGTTAGTATATTATTTAGGTTTTTATTTACGGTGGTGCTATGTGATAATTCCTTCTTGCAAATATTATATTTTGTCCTAACAATGCATGTTTTTGTTCTTTTTTAAGTAATCTAGGTATAAAATTACAAGTACCCTGTGTATTATCTTTTATGTCCATACATTGTGTACTCTATGAAAATTAGTTTCCTTTGAAGATGTAAATACAATATTATTTATGTGGACTATATCCTCCGTCTAAAAAGCCTTGAACCCTCTATGTATGTTTCTGTGTATAAAAGAAAGTATTTTTGGATCAATTTATTTTTATATATATATATATATATATATATATTTTCAATGCTTATTCTCTGTGAAGAACTTCCTCCACCTATGCATCGTGCTTCTCTTTATAATAGTTATTGGTAAAATATATACACATTGTGCCCTTTATTCAAGTGGTTCTCAGTCGACACAAGGTGAGATAGACCCGCAACCTCATCTTGGGTTACTGTGCAAGGAGGCATCGTGAATTACAAGTCCTAGGTGAGGGTTGACAATGAATGCAGTTAAGGTGTTAAATGTTTACAAAAAATCAGACATGGTCGAAGTCCGTGAAACTTCTTTTATTAAATTCAATACAATTATTTATATGTTTAATTTGCATTAAAAAAATATTCCTCTTCGTTCTTACTGGTTATTATATTTCTAAAACCCAAAACTGTGGATTGATTACCACTATTTAATAGTTAATGTTTACCTCTGTAATATTTCTTCGGATACTTCTTTCCCTAACAAAGCTATTCCTCTGAACTGATCGATAATATAGGTCGATAAAAAAAACCTTATTGTCCTTACCTTTGCCAAAGTTAGTTTTTTCGTATGTATAAGGTAGGAAATCACTGTCAAGATTTTTCCTTTTTGTAAATAAAGGTAAATCGGTTTTGTTTTTAAATTGTTTAATTTAGGCTTAGTTTTTTTTTAACCCTTTGACCATGGATTCCTTCCTATTCCTTTGTTCCATTTGAACAAGATTTTGATAAAATAAGTCCAAGTTCATTTCCTTGAATAAAGTTCTATAATTCTTCCATAATCTGTATCATTATCATTCTTGCTTCCATAAGTAGGGAAGTAACTTTCTATTGCTTCTTCTTTGTTAACACATATGTTTCCCTTAATGATTACAATTATGTGTTTCTCTATAAATCTATTCTTTGTATTTATATACTTAAATATTTTATAGAACATGTACATGGATACTAAAACAACATAGTTTTTATTTACAATCTGTTCTTTTTCTTTAACAAGATCAATGAAAAGTTTATGCATGGATAAAAATTGATAATGGGTCCCTTCTTCTTTGCAAGGTAACCCATCATATGGTTATAGATTCACTCCTCCTCCTCCTAGATCATGGAACAACTGCTTCACAAGGAGCTAAGAAAATTTGACATTCATCGAAATCCAAGATAAGTTGTGTCCTTGATTTATTTTATTTAATTTCATAAATTAAAAGATTGAGTACTCTAAAGTTGTTAAAACCCTCGCTTTACTTCTCTTGCAGGTTGGGAAAAACAATATGCTTGGGTGAGAGAAGCATCCTACCACAAAAGGTATTATAGTTCTATGTTCTTCCTTGACAGACCCATGCACGCATTTTCTTCGGTTACATACAGTTCCTGTGTAGACTCCTTTAAAGATCTATTTTAAAACAAAAAGGTTATGGAGTTTTTTATTTTATGGTACCCCAAATGTAATGTTTTGGACAACGATTTATTGAATATAATATTTACTTTTGCAATACACTTTGAGGTCTACTGTATCACTATATTTATGTAGTAATAGGCATAAATAAAGAATGTATTCAAACTTTTATTCTTTGTACTTATTCTTAGCATGATAGCAAATTAATAATAATACAGTCTGATTTTATTCCCTTTTTGAATTATTTTGATGAAGTATTTGATTATGTACATATTTGAACATAAATCCAAATGCATATCTTGAATGGACAATAGGCACATAAACCTAGTTTTTCTATTTCTTTATGTCTAAACACACACACACACATATCCAACTAAATTTACATATAAAAAGTATATTTCAGATAAACATTATTACCATTATCATTATACTCTTGTGATCCATAATATAACATGGCTATACATTCCCTTTAAACAAATTTCATTTATATGTATAAAATTCAAACATATTCCTAACAAATAACAACCATAAATATAACATCAACAATGGAATACATAACGAAGATAAATATATGAAAACTGATGTTGGGAAACAAATGGAATAACCACGTTCCACCCAATCATAGAATATAATATCCAAAATCAGTTTTCCTGATCACCCCCTAGCTTGACCATGAGTCCATAAAGGAAAATTGAATTATCCTCCTTAGCTATAGTCACCATAACGAGATCATAAAATTATTTTCCTCACATTGACAATGCTCATAACAATAAGCAATTCTCAATTCCCCAACATACTAAGCAATGTCCTCTCTCCCACATATGTTGTATATATTCTAGTGCCTAGGTCATTCATTCCTTTCCCTCCTTGGGGAAATTCGCAGATTTACAAATCCCTAATTTTTAGGGGCTTCTAGTGGTCAAATTCCACTTCTGCCACTTGTAGAAATCATCCTAGAGGTAACTCAAACCTAACTCATGGAGTCATGGTCAACTATTTTTAACCTGGTTGTTCCATTTGTATTCCAACATTAAATTTATAAAGAGGATAGTTGGGAAAGTCAAATATTTGCACAACAATCATCAAATGATTAATTACATAATCCAAAATCCCAAATTTGGATTTTTCATAAATGGAAAATAATTTCCAAATTCGAATTTTCCAAAAATGGAAATTTATTGCAAAATTCAACATAGAATTTAAGTTTCTAAAATTTTAGGAAATTACATTCTCTCCCCCTTAAGTAAAAAACTTTCCTCAATTTTCATTCCTCTCTCAAAATAGGTTTGGATAAGATTTTATCATATCTTCTTCCAATTCCCAAGTGGCCTCCTCGGGGCTAAAGTGCTTCCATTGAACTTTTACCTAAGTGATGGCTTTGTTCTGTAGTACTGTTTCTTTCCTGTCTAAAATGCCTTCTGGCTCCACCTACACCATGTTCCAATCAATGATGTGATTAGGATCATGAATATACATTATTACTAATGAAACATGAAAAAAATTATGAACTTTTAAATTTGCAGGAAGTGCTAGTTGATATACCATGGGTCCGATTCGAGTTAAAATATTGAAGGGGCCATAAAATATTGGTGCCAACTTTGAAAAAATTCCTATCTTTAGAGAAATCTTTCTTTATGTTTTCCCATTTGTTTGTGGATGGTAGCTTGTGCTAAAATTCAGGTTAGTATCCAATCCTGCAAACAATTTGTTCCAAAAATTTGACGTAAATTTGACATCTCTATTGGAAATCACCATCTTATGAATTCCATGCAATCTAAATATTTCTTTCATCGAAATTTAAATGATATTAATCAATTTATAAGTAGATTTCAGAGGTATAAATGTTCATATTTGCTTATTTTATCAATTACTACCATAATCAAGTCATTTTTTCTTTGATTCTTAGGAAAACCTGTGATGAAGTCCATCAAGATAATCTCCCATTTCCATTCTGGTATAGGTAGAAGTTGTAACAGACCTATTGGGCGCTGATGTTCAACATTTACATGTTGATAGTCTAAGCATTTAGACAAATATTCAGTTGCTCCATTGTTCTTGTTAGGCCAATAAAACAATTTTCTTAAGGCTGTTATTGTTTTTTGGTATCTTGGGTGACCAAAATCCAGATTTTTGTGCAGTTCACCAGGAATTGTTGCTTTAAACCAATAGAATTAGGTACATACAACTGGTTTTTGAACCTTAACAATCCATTTTTATCTAAACTCAAATCTATTTTGTTTAATTTTTCAACATTTCCTTGCAATTTTGTTGTTGTTTTAATGTAATTTTCATCATCACTATTGGTAGATTTTATTCTCTATTCGATATTGTTTTCTTCTTTGTTGATACTTATTTCATAGAGTTAGTTAGTCCTCCGACTTAGTGCATTTGCAATTTTTTTTTCCTTACCTTTGATGTGTCGTACCTGGAAATAAAATTTGTTTAAAAAGGCCAACCATCATGCTTGCCTTGCATTGAGATCTGTTTGACTGAACAAATATTTTACACCACTGTTGTCGGTTAATAATATAAATTTTCTTCCCATTAAACAATTTTTCCACATTTTTAATGCATGAATTACGACTTCTAATTCCAAATCGTGAGTCACATAATTTTGTTCATGTTCCTTCAGTTAACGAGATTCATAATAGATGATGTGTCTGTGTTGTGTCAATACTTCTCCTAATCCCTCTTTTCTTGCATCCACACAAATTGTAAAATATTTATTAGGATCTGCTACCTTTAGGATAGGTGTTGTAGTTAATAGTCTGTTTAGTTTATCAAAGTTGTCCTAACACTTTTGGGACCAAGTAAATTTTATTTCCTTTTTTTGTAGTGAGGTAATCGGATATGCGATTTTGGAAAATCCTTCGATAAATCTTTGGTAATAACCGATAATTCCCATAAATGATCTGATGTCTGCTACATCCTTAGGGATAGGTCATTACATAATGGATTTTATCTTTTCTAGATCAACAACAATACCATCTTCGGATATTACATGTCATAAGTATTTTATTTTCCTTTGTTAGAAGTCACACTTATCAAACTTAGCATACAACTTATGTTCCCTTAAATTATGCAATACTATTTTCAGATGTTCTTCATGCTCTTCTTCTACGTTTTGAGTAAATTATGATATCATTGATAAAAACAACAAAAATTTATCCAGATATTGGATGAATATACTATTCATCAAGCACATAAAGGTTGTTGGTGTGTTAATAAGCTCTAATGGGATTACGACAAACTCATAGTGTCCATAACGTGTTCTAAAATTTGTTTTATTTTCATCTTCATCCTTTATTCTGACTTGGTGATAACCAGACCTTAAATATAGTTTAGAAAATATCTTTTCTCCTCTAACTTGGTCAAATAGGTCATTAATTATGGGTAAGGTATATTTATTCTTAATTGTCATTTTATTTAGATGTTGGCAGTAAATACAAAGTCTCAAAGTCCCATCTTTCTTTTTAACGAATAAAGCTAGTGCTCCCCAAGGAGAAACACTTGGTCTAATATATTCCTTATCTAGTATTTCTTGTAACTGAATTTTCAATTATGTTAATTCAGGTAGGCTCATTGTGTCAGTGATCCTCCTAATCCCTCTTTGCTTGCATCCACACAAATTGTAAAATCTTTATCAGGATCCTCTACCTTTAGGATAGGTGTTGTAGTTAATATTTTTTTTAGTTTATCAAAGTTGTCCCAACACTTTTGTGACCAAGTAAATTTTATTCTCTTTTTCTATAGTGAGGTAATCAGATATGTGATTTTGGAAAATCCTTCGATAAATCTCCAGTAATTTCCATAAATGATTTGATGTCTGCTACATCCTTAGGGTTAGGCCATTCCATAATGGATTTTATATTTTCTAGATCAACAAAAATACCATCTTCGGATATTACATGTCCTAGGTATTGTATATTACTTTGGTACAAGTCACACTTATCAAACTTATCATACAACTTATGCTCCCTTAAAGTCTTCAATACTATTTTCGGATGTTCTTCATGTTCTTCTTCCATTTTTGTGTAAATTATAATATCATCGATAAAAAACAACACAAATTTATTCAAATATTGGTTGAATATATTATTCATCAAGCACATAAAGGTTGTTGGTGCATTAGTAAGACCAAATGGGATTACGAAAAACTCATAGTGTCCATAACATGTTCTAAAATTTGTTTTATTTACATCTTCATCCTTTATTCTGACGTGGTGATAACGAGACCTTAAATCTAGTTTAGAAAATATCTTTTCTCTTCCAACTTGGTCAAATAGGCCATTAATTATGGGTAAGGGACACTTATTCTTAATTTTCATTTTATTCAATTGTCGATAGTCAATACACAGTCTCAAAATCCCATCTTTCTTTCTAATGAATAAAACCAGTGCTCCCCAAGGAGAAACACTTGGACTGATATATTCCTTATCCAATATTTCTTGTAACTGAATTTTCAGTTCTTTTAATTCAGGTAGGCTCATTCTATAAGGTGCCTTAGATACCAGGGTAGATCCCGGTCATAGATCGATAGAGAAATATATATCTCTCCTTGGAGGTAGTTCTGGTATTTCATCTACAAATACATATTTGAACCCTCGTAGGAATGTAAAGTCTTCTAAAATCGTTTACTTCCTTATCTGAGGAGGTTAGTTACTTGTACAACATAAATTTGGAAACCTTTTTTCATGCATTTCTTAAATTTCATTGCTAATATTTCCCTAACAGAAACTGGTTTTTTGATTCCTTGTACCGTTCTAACTGTGTTATTTTCATCTCTATACACAAACAAATTTTTGTAACAGTTTAAAATCACTTTATGTTTCTCTAGCCAGTCCATTCCAATGATTATATCATAATATCCCAAAGGTAATATGTTCATATTAAACTTTGTACTTTGACCATATATTCTTAGTTCACAATCAGAAATAAAATCGGTTACTTTTCTTTTGGTCTCTGTTGCTGACTACACTAACCAAGACTTAGCATGCTTTACTTTCTTTATCTTGTTCAATTCAACTAAAGAACGAGTACTATAAATCAGACTAGCTTATGCACCAATTAGTATAGAGGCGTTGTGGAAATGAATTTTACCTTAAATTTCCACAATAGTGGATTGATGATCTCCTTGTCATCCATCCAGAGCTACATTGATTTTATGCACACTTCTACCAACATCTCTGACCGTTGAAGCTTTTTGAATGTTATGGAATGAAGTTCTTGTTGTGGGATTTAAGCATGGAAAAATTCTCCTCAAGTGAGGTTCTCCACATTCCCAACACTTCAATGGTTCTTTGGGACTATTCCCAACCTTCTTGAGTCCCAGGTTAGCTGGTCTATTTCGCCCTTTGGAATTATGTGTATTTGAATGGTAATATTTCCTTTGGAAACCTTTCGCCATATTATGCAAAGGGGTTGGTTGGAAGCCTTTATTACACTGATTCAATCTGTCATGTTTCTTGTCTTTCCATGGCTTGGGAATTTTAGATCTTTGTTTGTAATGATCATAGAACATTCGAGACTTTATAAACACTTCATTTAAGTGCTTGATATTGTCAAATTCAACTCTATCCTTGTATGACTATGGTAGACAACTCAATAACCCTTCTATATTTACCTTGTCTTCTTTGATGTATGGTACAAACCTCAACAGATCTAGAAAATCATTTATCAGATCGTCCAAGGCCATTTGTTCTAGTCAGAGTTCGTAGAATTCCTTAGTTTATCTTTCATAATAAATTTTCTGATAAGTACTGCTTCTTGAAATACTTTTTAAAATATGCCCATTCCATTCATTTTTATTTCAATCCCTTGGCTAATTTCAGGTCTTCCCACGAGATACTAGCTTTTCCTTTCAAGTTGTAAATGACCATTCTGAAATTCATATTACTAGAGTAGTTATAAATATGGAAGTATTTCTTTATATCTAGTAACCATGCTTCAGCCTCCTCTCTAGTCTTTGATTCTCCATCAAATGTGGAAGGTTTTATTTTCTTGAATTCACCTTCCAAGTGATCCACTTGTTTTCTTGTCCTTCCTGTAGATGCTTTGTTTTCTATCATGTGTGTGTCTTCATAAGAACTATCCTATTTTTATGTTTCATGACCAAAATATATTAAGGACTTTTTTTTTACCTCTTCCTCTTTTTCATTGTCCTTGGGACTCTTCTCTATTACTATATGGCATTGCATCATTTTGTTTGTATCTAGTTGATCTTCCTATGCTTTCTTCAGCTTTTTATTATCTTTTTTAAACACTTGTAATTCCATGATATGGTTTCTCATTGTTTCCAAAACCTGGGTGGCTCAACTTCCTTCACTGTTATGCTCTGGGTCTCTAGGAAGCTCTTGATTTGGATTCCCTTCAGGTTTGTTTTCTTTTTCATTCTGTGCTGACATTTTCACAATAGACAAATTATTTTTTTCTCTTTGTAACAATAAATTTGTTTGCTAGATTTTATTCAAGGAAACAAAAAAAATTAATTCAGGTGCTACCTTGAGTTCCAAGCATTTTAACCTATAGATTTGATACCATATGTAACGTACCCCAAATTTCACTAATTTTGTTTTTTGATCATGGAAATAACATCTATAAATTATCGAAAAATGTCGTGACATACGAAATAATCCTTATAAATATACGTTATTGTTTATGCACATAAAAGTGTTGCAATAATAGATTAACATCATGTATGAGGTTTAGTACCCAATGAAAACTTACAACTACTATTCATGAAAACAAGCCATAATCATCTCATTTGATTTACTCAAAAGCTATTCTCCTTGTTACTGCATTAAATTTTTAACTCTCATTATTTTTATGAGGGTACTGGGACTATTTAGGTAAAGTATAAAGTTCAAATGTAGAATAAGTTGGGGTTTCATTGAACCCATGTTAACCATACTCATTAAAGTCATAAAAATATCTACATCCCACTATTATAACCTATGCTATGCATAAACATCTATATTACATAAGTCAATACTTAAAGTAAGAACTATGACTATACTATTATAACCACTCTAGTCCATAGTCCACGCGACAGGGTACAATCGTCCCCCTACTCAGCATGTTCCATAGTATAGGTGAGAGTAACATATAATATGCAATATAGACTCTGTATGAAGTTATACCGGGGTAAGTTATTATCGATCTGACAAAGGGTTACCTGTCCACTCAAAAAATAAATGAGTTTAAAATGGAAAAAAGGTGAAAGATAGGTCAGGTCTGAAACTTGACCGAGATTTGGTCTTGGAATTTAAATCTAGGGAAAGTCCATTAATGGTGGAATGACCAACCTAGTACCCTCTAGGCATGCTTATATATTGAACCACCCACTGTGGGATTGACACGTAGGACAACCCACATGGCAAGGAGTGGGGTGGCATACCTAACTCTCCTCCCATCACCGATAATTTTGAGGTTCCATCACTCCTTTGTAAATAATCCCTTGAGTCTCATTTTTCTTTGTAATTTCTCTGTTTACACTTTTTGTCTGACACTATCATTCGACTACATTATGGCATCTGGCTCTATTATGGTATTCAACTTTGTTATGGCCCTTGGCTCTGTGAAGTATCTCCATAGGTATGGTAAGTAATCTATTACCCTTCTTTGACAATTTTATAGGGTTTCTTCTATTGTTTAGGTTTTTCTTTACGATGGTGCTATATGTGAATTCCTTCTTACAAATATTACCTTGTATCTAAGAAACACGTGTTTTAAAAAAAAAAATAATGCTCTATGTATTAAATACAAGTACCCCTTGTATTATCTCCTCTATCCATATGTTGTGTAGTCTCTAAAAACTATTTTCCTTTGCAAATGTAAATACAATATGCTTTTTGTTGACTATTTCCTCTGTCTAAACAACCTTTCATCCTATGTGGAAGTTTTTGTGCATAAAAGAAAGTCTCTGTGGATAATGTTTTTTATATCTATATCTATATTTTCAATGCTTATTCTCTGTGAATTAATTCCTTCGTCTATGGATCATGCTTATCTGTATAATAAATTCTTGGAAAAACATATTTCATTCTCTGTGGAAGTTTTTTTGTATAAAAGAAAGTCTCTGTGGATCAATTTATTTATATATATCTATAAATTGCGATGCTTGTTCTGTGTGAATTACTTTGTCTATTCATCGTGCTTCTGTGTATAATAGTTCTTGGTAAAATATATATGTTATGTGCCCTTTATTCGAGTGGTTTTTGGTCATCACAAGGTGATATAGACCCGCAACCTCATCTCGGGTTACTGTGCAAGGAGGCATCATGAATCACGAGCCCTGGGTGAGGGTTGATAATGAATGAAGTTAAGTTGTTAAACTTTTTCAAAAACTCGGACCTAGCTGACGTCCGTGAAACTTTTTGTATTAACTTCAATACAATTTTTTGTATGTTTACTTTGCATTAAAAACATATTCCTATTCACGTTTACTGGTTATCATATCTCTCAAACCCAAAACCGTGAATTGATTACCATTGTTTAATTGTTAATGTTTACCTGTGTAATATTTCTCCAGATACTTATTTCCCTAACAATGTTATTCCTCAGAACTAAATGATAATCTATATCAATAAAACAAACCTTATTGTTATTACCTCCACAAGAGTTAGGTTTTTCGTTTGTATAAGGTAGGAAATCACTGTCGGGATATTTCCTTTGTGTAAATAAAGGAAACTCAATTTTGTTTTTAAACTGTTTAATTTAGGTTTATTTTTTCTTGAACCTCGCAACCATGAATTCCTTCCTTTTACTTTGGTTCTTTTCCTTGAAGACAGTTATATAATTCATCGATAAAATTATTCATTATCATTCTGGCTTCCATAAGTAGGGAAGTAACTTGCTATTTATTCTTCTGTGTTAAAACATATGTCTTCATTAATGATTACATTTCTATGTTTCTATATAAATCTATTCTTTGTATTTAGATCCTTAAATATTTTAGAGAACATGTAGAGGGATATTGAAACAACACAGTTTTTATTTACAGTCTATTCTTTTTCTTTAACAAGAACCCATAAGATGGTTACAGATCCACTCTTCCTCTTCCTAGATCATGGAATGACTACTTCACAAGGATCTAAGACAATCTGACATTCATTGGAATCCAAGATAAGTTGTGTCCCTGATTTATTTTATTTTATTTCATAAATTAAAAACTTGAGTACTGTGAAGTTGCTAAAACCCTCGCTTTACTTCTCTTCCAGGTTAGGAAAAACAATGTTCTTGTGTGAAAGAAGCATCCTACCACATAAGGTATTTGATTTCTATGTTCTTCCTTGACAAACCCATGCACACATTTTCTTCAGTTATATACAGTTCCTGTGTAGACTCCTTTAAATCTTTGTCTTAAAACACAAAAGGTTGTGGAGATTTTGGGTCTATGGTACTCCAACTGTAATTTTTTGGAAAATGATCTATTAAATATAATAGTTACTTTTGCAAGACATTTTGAGGTCTATTGTATTACAATATTTCTATGGTAATAGGAATACATAAAGAACGTATTCAAACTTTTATTCTTTCTACCGATTCTCAACATGATATAAAATCAATTATAATACAGACTGATTTTATTCCCCTTTTGAAGTATTTTTCTAAAGTATTTGATTATGTATATATTTGAACAGAAATCCAAATGGATATATTTAATGGCCAATAGGAACATAAACATAGTTTTTATATTTCTTTATGTA
>JZKD02S1819170.1:1169795-1180991 GCA_000966675.3 Picea glauca
GGTTAGGACCTTAACACACTAAGCCAAAAAGGGTTCTTACTGTGGAACAAAACTTCACAAGTCAAGCATCCCATCCCTTTTTCCTTCGAATCCCCGGTCACCGAAATGCCAAAATTTAATGGACCGAGATTTCCCAAGTCAAGACTCCCATCCCTTCATTCTTTGAACACTCGGTGACCAAAATGTTGTATTATCATGGGTGAGGCCTTCATAAGTCAAGCATCCCATCACTTTGTCCTTCCAACCCCCGGTTTCCAACATGTCAAAATGTGCCAGCACCTGTTCCTTTGGGTTTTCACATTTTTCGAAATTAGAATGCAAGGGATTTCTCTGCTCTTTGGGATTCCCGATTTACGAAATGTCAAAATGTGTTGGTGCCCATTATTTTGGGTTTTCACATTTCACGAAACCTAGGTGTAAGGAATATCTCTTCTCCTTAGAATCCTCAGTTACCGAAATACCAAAATTTTTGGGTGTTCGTTCTTTCGGGGTTTCACGATGCAAGGGTCTTGCTCCTCTGTCTTTCGAATCCCTGGTTGTCGAAATGTTGAAATGTCTTGGTGTCTGTTCTTTCGGGGTTTCGTGATTTTGGGAATCAATATGAAAGGGTCTCTTCGTCTTTTGAATCTTCGGTTGCTGAAATATCAAAACATCGAAATGCCGAAAGCTCAAGGCGCTTGATCAACGGCTCACTACGCCCTCCATATCTACAGTTAGATATCTTTCACGACACTGACCTCCTCGAAACTCCACTTGATCCAATGGATTGTGGTATTTTGCGACTCTCCTTGAGAGTTCTCCACAATCCATTCAGATCTTTGAGATCGCCTCTCTTATATCTACACAATGTTAAAGTTTGTGCTCCTACCTCAAATTGGACTGCCTGCGGGATTCTCCACCGTGATCCAACGCTCGACAACGTTCTTCCTCCTGAGATTTTACTTAGTTCAGACTTATAATATTTTCTAAGTCTTCAAAGACTCGGTCTTCATTCCTTCTAGGGAATGAGTTCCTGGATCTCGATAACACTTTCTGAAGCGTTATCCCTCCTGAGATTCACCTTGTGTAGGCCTCAAATTCCTGCACACTGCTTGCATCTAAGGGATTTTGATAACTTAGATTCAAGGGGTTTCTCATTGATATATTCCTCCTGATCTCCTAATGTTCTCTCCTCGCTTGATGCACACCTTGCAGAGCTTCTAATGAAGAGAAAAAATTGAAACTAGAAAAACTCACAGTTCCATCCACTTGTTCATGTAAACAGAAATGACAGGAAAATGCAGACAGTCCACACACCATACATTTGGATCATATTTCCATTCTATTATATTCACAAGTGCCCAATGGATACAAAATGCATTCAAAATTATAGTAACTCAATACACTGATATCTCCTGGTAACTCGCAGTTCTCTCTTACAACTAATTTATCTCTGTATTCCATCTCTCTCTCACTAGGTGTACAAACTTATACATAACTCAAAAAATGTTTCTAGAGTTTTTCCATGGCTACTTTCCTACTCTAAAATTCATCCTTTACTATCTTAGTTTAGTAGTAATCCAGAGACGAAGTGGAAACTCTTGCTCTGTTTACAATTTCAAAACTTTGCATCAAAGGGTAAAATTCAGCACCGGTTCAAGCGTACCTCCAAAGGTGAAATTAGTTGTAACTACCCATGTTGAAGTTATGGAAGAACTCTCATGTGTTGAGTGGTCCCACCTCTGCACTCTTTCCAACAATGCTCTTGCATCATACTCCCCTTCTCAAAAATTCATGGACTCCTATCCATGAGCTCCTCTACTAATTTCCCCTACTTCTTGATAGTATATTCGATTTCCCAACTGGCATCTTTGATTAGGTGTCCCTTCCATTTGACAATATATTCAAAATAAGTATTCCTCCTGGTCTTCTTGCCAATCCTCTGATCAACAATTTTCTCCATCTACGGCTTTTCTACCACAAGCATCTATTTCTCCCACTGAACTTTTCCTTAAGCTCTGGACCCTTTTGTTTCATCTTTCCTGTATGGATATAGGTCTGAAACATTGAATATGGGTGAAATTCCCACACCATATGGAAGCTTGATCTCATAGGCGTTTGCATCAAAATTCCTCAAAATCTTACAGGGTCCTATCTTCTTCATCTTCAATTTATTATATGTTCCCCTAGGGATCCTTTCCTTCCTAATATGTGATAAAACCTGGTCTCCCACTTCAAATTTAAGTTCCCTGCGATGTTGATCAACTCTGTGCTTGTATTTCTGGTTAGAACTTTGTAATTGTTCTTTGATATGATTATGGAGTTTTTGCATTTCAAAAGCAAAATCCTTTTCTCTTGTGATTTTGATCTCACCTTGTTCCAAGTCTCTCAACTCAGACACTCCCCTGGGTTTCATTCCATAGATTATTTGGAATGGTCTCCTTCCAATGCTCCTTTTTGGTGAGTCATTGTATGCAAATTCTGCTTGTGTCATAATCTCATCCCACTGGTTATGGTGTTTAGTAACCAGGCTTCTAAATAAGTTTCCCAAAATTCTATTTACCACCTTAGTTTGCCCATCCGTCTGAGGGTGATAAGATGAGATGACGGACAAATTTGTCCCCATCTTCTTCCACAATGTCCTCCAAAAGTGACCGACAAATTTTGTGTCTCTATCTAAGACAATGCTCCTGGGTAGATCGTGAAGTCTCACAACTTCTCTGAAAAAAAGATTTGCAACATGTGTTGCATCACTAGTCTTATGGCATGGGGTGAAATGTGCCATATTTGAAAACCTATCCACCACCACAAATACAAAATCAAATCCTCTTTGTGTTCTTATCAATCCTAACACAAAATCCATGCTTATTACATCCCAAGGCCTCTTTGGTATTGGCAATGGTTGTTACAATCTAGTGTTATGTCTTTTCCCCTTAGCATGTTGACAGATTCTACATCTGTTTACAAATTTTATTACCTCTATTCTCATGCCTAGCCAATAGTATGAACTGCTGAACTATGGAAACATTTTATCATGGCCAAAATGTCCAACCAATCCTCCACTATGCTTCTCCTTCAGAATATTGTCCCTCATTGAGTATCTTGGTATGCACAATTGATTTCCTCTAAACAACAATCCTTCTTGAACCATATACTCTGTCCACTGACTTCTATCTCTCAGTACAGGGCTTGTACATGCTTTGTAGGCCTCCTTGAAATCTGTATCATCACAATACATAACCTTAAGGTGTTCAAACCCCAAGGTCTCCACTTGGAATTCCTTCATGATCAAACATCTCTTTCTTAATGTATCAACAACCTTGTTAGCATTCCCAACAATATGTTTTATGACAAAAGTAAAATTTTTCATAAATTCAACCCATTTTGCATGCCTCTGATTAAGCTTTTCTTATCGGGTTATGAATTGTAAAGCTTGGTTATCATTGTACGATACAAACTCTTGCGGGACAAGATAATGACTCCATTTCTTCAAATCTTGAATTATGGCATAAAACTCCTTGTCATATGTGGATTATTTCCTCTTGGCCTCATTCATATTCTCGCTAAAATAAGCAACAGGTCTGTTGTCCTGACTCAAAAATACTCCTATTGCAACTCCACTTGTGTCACATCTTACCTGAAATGTCTTCCCAAAATTTGGCAAGACCATAATTGGTCGTTCTGTTATCTTCTCCTTCAATCTATTGAAGCTCTTTTCGGCCTCCTCTGTCCATTTAAAAGACTTGGGCCACTTCTTTACTGTATCCATCATGGGTGCACAAATCCCATTGAAGTCTTTAATGAACTTTCTATAAAAACTTACTAAACCATGAAAGAACCTTACCTCGAACATTCTCCTTGGTGACGACCATTCTCTGATCACTTTCACCTTCTCTAGATCCATCTTTAGTTCATTCGAAGAGATCATGAAACCCAAATAAATGAGTTTTGTCTTCATAAAAGAGGACTTCTTCAAATTGATCAACAACTTCTCCTACTGTAGCCTCCTCATTACTAGTGTTAGGTGCCTCAACTACTCCTCCTTAGTCCTGCTAAAGATTAGTATATCGTCCCGATATACAACCATGATCTTTCCAATGAAATCCTTTAGAATTTTGTTCATGATGGCTCTCAATTCTATGCACATTCTCCATCCTCCATCTTTATTTGGGCTTAACACATTTGGTACTGTGCATGGGCTCAAACATTCTTTGACCAAACCCTTATCCAACAATTCTTGGATTTGGTTCTTCACCTCCTCATTTTCTCTAGGTGTTAATTTGTACGCTGCCTTGTTTGGTAGGCTTTCTCTTGGTATCAAGCCGATATGATGATTGATACTCCTGATGGGTGGCAATGAGTTTGGTAGCTCATCCACCACTATATCAACAAAATTATCCAACATCTCTTGAACTTCTTCAGGAAAATCATCCATTGATGTACTCATAAGGATGACTCTAGGCTTCCTCACCACAGTGAACTACATCTCCTATTCTTCCTTGACTTATTTTAGGAGTTCCTTCCCACTCATGAGAAGTATGCTTGTGTTGGCTTCCTCTTTCACTCTCTTCTCCTCCATTGGTAGCAACATATGCGTCCTACCATTCTTCTCCAATGTATATGTGTTTTTCCTCCCATCATGAATGACATCTCTATCAAACTTCCATGGCATTCCCAATAAAATGTGGCATACGTCCATGGGAATTACATCACATAGGATTTCATCTTTATATCCTACTATTTTAATCTCAACCAAGCATTGTATAGCAATTGTTACCTAGTGTCGTTTTTGCATCCATGAGACTTTGTATGGACTTGGATGTGTAGTTGTCTTAATATCCAATTTATCCACCATCTCTGTGGATAATAGGTTTTTATTACTCCCACTGTCAATGATCACCTTGCATACTTTGTCCTTAGTCTTGCAAGCTGTCCCGAAGAGACTGTTTCTCTGCACTGGCTTTTCAATTTCTGCCTCTGGTTTTAAGAGAACTTTTCTCAACATCAGGGATGCTCCATCCTCTGCTCCTTCTGCCTCAACATATCTTCACTGTGCTTCTGAAATGTGAGCTTCTCCTCCTTCCTTATTATTCTCGAGACATTCCCAAAACACGTGCCCTATCTTTCCACAAACATAACATCTTACTCCTCCTCTACCTCTTCCTCTAGAAGAGTTTCTTCCACCACTTTGTATTCCTTGTGAACTTCCTCCTCGTTCTGAGTGATTTTGTGGTTTCTCGGTCTTTTCCTTAGACTGATATACTCTGTCACTTTTAAATTCCTTTCTTTTGCTTGGGACCAAGCTTTTACCTCTTCCTTGCTGGTTCTATTTTCTAGCCAACTTCTTCTCTGCCTTCAGCGCAAACTGATAAGCATCTTCCACAGTCCCGACTGACACCATGCTGAGATCATCCTGGATCTCATATCTCAATCCATTTATATATATGGCGACTTTCTCTTCATCTCTCTCCCTTTGTCTAGTTCTAATGTTTATCCGGTAGAACTCCTCGGTGTACTCCTTGACTGTCATCCGTTTCTGTCTCAAGTTCTATAGCTTCCTGAACAGTTTGATCTGGTAGTCTTTGGGTATAAACTTAGCCTTTATTTTGGCTATCATCCTATCCCAACTCTTTATCCTATGTTTAACTGTACTTCTCCTCTCAGCCTGCAGTTCATCCAACCACAGTGCTGCATGCCCTTTTAGCCTAGTGACTGCCTACTTCACCTTATTCTTGTCATCAACATCTTCATAGTCGAAGTGTTTGTCCATGGACCTTATCCATTCCAATATTTATTTAGCATATATATTTCCCTCGTACATGGGGACCTCTATCTTAGCTCTGCCTCCCAATATGGCAACTTCTCTCAACAAATGTTCTTCTACAACATCCTCTCCTGTAGCTTCTTCAACCTCAACCTCTTCACTTTCTGCATCACTGACATCCCCAACATTAGGTGCTCTTCTCTGTGTTTCTTCCATTGTTTCCAATTAGGCATGAAGTCTCGCATCCCCCTCTCTACAACACAGTTGGCTAAAGGTGGTTCTCGTCTTCTTGGTGGCATTATGTTGACTATCTTTCACACACAAAGTACAACTCTGAGTTCTTTGTCCCCTTCTTTTCCTCCTTCACCTAAAGTCTACAGATGAAAAATTGAGGCTCTGATACCACCTGCTACAGACCCCCTATCCCTCCTCAGGGTTGTGCGACCTCCCAGTCAGGATCTTCTGTTTTGAGAGACAAAATGGCTCTTTTGGTTCCAAACTAGAACCCTTCGAATGACCACACAGGTCCTCCACAAATGCTCATTTGGATTTTTCAAGCGCCAAGTGTGAGCTCCCACAGCACACGACCAAGAGTCGTGACCTTACGCTAAGACAAAAAGGGTGCTTATCATGGACCGAAACTTCACAAGTCAAGCGTCTTGTCCCTTTTCCCTTCGAATCCCCAGTCACCGAAATGCCAAAATATCGTGGACTGGGACTTCACAAGTCAAGCGTCCCGTCCCTTCATTCTTCGAACCCCCGGTGGCCAAAATGTCGAAATATCATGGGCTGAGAGATCACAAGTCAAGCATCTCGTACCTTCATCCTTCAAACCCCCAGTTGCCGAAATGAAAAAATGTCCCAGCACCTATTCCTTCAGGTTTTTGCATTTCAAAAAATCAGAATGCAAGGGATTTATCTACTCTTTGGGATTCTCGATTGCTGAAATGCTGAAATGTCCTAGTGCATATTCTTTCAGGTTTTCACATTTTGTGAAACCTGGGTGAAAGGGATATCTCTACTCCTTGGAATCCCCGGTTACCAAAATACTGAAATGTTTGGGCGTTCATTCTTTCGAGGTTTCATAGTTCGGGGAATCGTGATGTAAGGGTCCCACTACTCTTCCTTTTGAATCCCCGATTTTTGAAATGTTAAAATGTCTTGGAATCCATTCTTTCGAGGTTTTTTTCCTTCCAAGGAATGAGTTCCTGGATCTCGATAACACTTTCTGAAGTGTTATCCCTCATGAGCGTCTCCTTTTGTATGCCTTGAATTCCCACATACTCCTTGTGTCTAAGGGATTTTGATAACTCGGATCCAAGGGGTTTCTCATAGAGAGATTCCTCCTGATCTCTTGATGTTCTCTCCTCACTCAATGCACACTTTGTAGAGCTTCTAATGAATAGAAACAATTGAAACTGGAAAAAATCGCAGTTCCATCCACTTGTTCATGTAAACAGAAATGATAGGAAAATGCACACAGTCCACACACCATACATTTGGATCAATTTTCCATTCTGTTATATTCACAAGTGTCCGATGGCTACAAAATACATTCAAAATTATAGTAACTCAATACACTGAGATCTCCTGCTAACTCACAGTTCTCTCTTACAGTTAATTTCTCTCTCTATTCCAGTGCTCTCTCACTGAGTGTACAAACTTCTACATAACTCAAAAAATGTTTCTAGGGTTTTTCCCTGGATACTTGCCTACTCTAAAATTCATCCTACAGTATCTTAGTTTAGTCACATTCTAGATCCGAAGTGGAAACTCCTGCTCTATTTACAATTTCAAAACTTTGCCTCAAAGGGTAAAATTCAGCATTGGTTCAAGCGTGCATCCAAAGGTGAATTCCGATGCTGAGTTGAGGAAGATTCTGAAATCGATTGTAACTTCCCACGTTGATGTTCTGGAAGAACTCTCACATGTTGAGTGGTCCGACCTCTATGTGCTTTCCAACGATGCTCCTGCATCATGGGTTCACGGGTTTACATGAATGCAAAGGTAGGTGAGGAAATCACCTTGGACACACAGTAATACATAGTAAGAAATGAGTGTGAAGAAATCTAAGTGTAGGTGAAGTGGATAGGAGAGGTAAATAGTAGAAAAATAAGTTGTAAATTTTTTTAAGTATTGAGAATCTGTAACATATGAAATAAAAAAATATCAATCCCAACCAACCCCAGAGCTCGAGAACCTGCGGTAACTTATATATTTTTCTAAGTGTTGGAGGAGTTACATAATAAAGAGTAGTAAAAATAGTTTTGTGCATTATGAAGGTGAAAGAAGTCAAAGTGCATTGTGAGGGTAGCAGAGATAACACATACTCTTAGGAAATATCACCAACCCGTGAACCTGTAGTAAGCCATAGTAAATAATACTATGTGTAACACACCTGACTCATGAGTATCTTTCCTAGGGGTGGGGCATCAAAATTTTTCTCTCCTTAACATCTCAAATTCTTTTTCCGAGGTATTCATCCTCTTCTACTTACCCATAGTGTTCTAATGACTTCTACCAGGCTCAAATCTGAGCTTTGGGTTGCATGTTATGGCTTCACAAAGTTCTTCGGGCATTCATTAGTTAAGGGCCACATGACGTCCACATGAATCCCCCTCACATGTATTGTCTCCAAGTTCCTTCATCCACAATAGAAGTCTATCCATCGTTCGATCCCATGACTGGACTCAATCTTTGTTTAACACCTAGTCATCTAACAAGCGATCCAGAAGGAACTTCAGCACTTTGACGTTGAATGCCTCCTTACTATCTATGCACGAGACCTTCTGAAATCTCGAACTCCCAGAGTCTCATCATCCTACCATGTGGTTCCGAACATCGGGCCTTTTGGGTCCCCTTATAATGCTACACCCCAAATCCTCGAGAGTCCCGAAGTCTCAGAATCCCGGAGTTCCAAGCACTCCACCAACCACTTTGTCTAGGCGGGAACATACTAGGGGCTGACACGTAGAAGGGCTAGGGGTGACACATGTCACATTCCAATAGGCATATTGTTGGAGAAATTTCTATTTTGGACAAACTAGTTTAGTGGGAGTTAACTGACTATCAATTTTAGACTTTCTATTTTTACCATCACTATTATGCATGCTTGCATTCCTAAGGAAAGCTAGATGCTTGATTGTTTTTATTAATTATGGAATCTTTTCCCCTATATATGAGTGTATTCCACTCATTCATTGTATCATATTGGTCATGATCTATGTATCAATCATCAACTCGTTGGAGTGGTGTGAATATATTTTCTCATTCTTCCATATTGTATCTCTCTTCCTTTTTCTTGATAAGATTTGTTTATGGATGCCTTAGCTATATCTCTTGTGTAGGTTTCCATGAAACGTTGACATGGCATTAGAGCTGTGTTGCTTAGAGCAAGCCAAACAAGACAAAGAATAAGGAAAATCGGAGTTTCGACAAGATAAATTCATGGGCATACCTTTTAGCTATTATTCCTCCCAAAATATTGCGTTTTTGAGGAAACGACCCTCACTAACAGTAAACCAACCCATTTTGGAAGTGGTTTTTTAACCGTTTGCTGATATTATTCACCATTATCTCATAAAGTAAGCCTCAAAATAGTCTCCTAAAACTGATACGAATTTGTGGCCATACCCTTCAGCAGTGATTGCTCCCAAAATATTACATTTTTGAGGAAACGATCCGCATGGAAAGTAAATAGAACCATTTTGGAAGTGGTTTTTCAACCATTTGGTGATATTCTTCATCATTTTCTCAGAAACGAAGCCCCAAGATCATCTCTTGAAACTGATACGGATTTTCACTTAAAGTGTCCTTTCTACCATGATTTCTTAATTTTTCACTTGCAAATTGAGAGTAAATTTTTAGGGGTTCTTAGAAATAATGGGATATATGGATAGGAAAACTATTATAAATTCAAAATTAGTGGTAATCCTCACACCATACAATTATTTTGATTGGAATCCCAAGGCGACATTCCAAATCAAAATAAAAGGATTGTATAATTTGATGATGGTGATAAAAGTATAACCTACATCAACAATTGAGAAGATGATATGGGCGAATCGTAAGTATGAGGCCACAAAAATACTTCTTGATTTAATATCCATTGATTTATGGTTTCATGTTGCTGCATGCAATACTCCAAACGAGATATGGACCACCTTGGAAGGACTCTTTGGAAAGCAGGATGAGATGCAAGGTCATATGATTGAGGTAGAGTTGAATACCTTAGACACTAAAAGTTTTGATAATATACAATATTTATTTACTAAATTGAAATCTTTGATATTGAGCTTGGGTGAATGTGCTATTGACAACTCTACAAAAGAGAAACAACTTATTCTACCAATCTTGGCCAAGCTAGGACTAGAATATGTTGTATATCTATCCAATTTCCATTCTGGAAGATGTCTTTTTGGAACAAATTGGAAAATGCCTACATTGGCTCAGTTCATTGATTCTCTTACACAAGAGAAGACAAAAATCATACAGATGGGCCTCATGAAATATCTGAAAGCACATGCACTCACCATGCATGATGGAAAAGGTTCATACAATCATAAATCAAAGCAGAAACAAAATGATTTATTACATCCAAAATCAAAGAAGGAGGGATATTCCAAACCCTTCAAGGATTCTTTAGGTTCCAAAGATTATTCAAATTCCAAAGGGAATAAGAAGAAGAAGGGAAATTAGTGCACATATTGCAATAAACCAAATCATGAAGAATCCACATGCATGAAGAAGCAGATCGATCTTATGACACAGATACTTCATAGGAATAACATTGGAGACTTCATTATTGAAGGAGCCAAGAAGAAGAAGGAAGAATACCATGCTCCTAAGAAAGGTAATCATCATGCTATGGTTGAAATTAATTCCTCATATGATTTATGGATTATATGTTCTGGTGCATCACATCATATGGCAGCTAAAGAAGAAATTTTTACTTCTTTGAGTTCATGCTTTGGACCTTTTATTCTCATGGGGGATGATACTCCAATAGATTTTGCAGGAGAGGGAAGAGTGGAACTCCCTAATAGAAGTTTTGAGAATGTCTTACATGTTCCAAAGATTTCTATAAATCTACTCTCTCAGATCACTCAAACAAGTAAAAGGGTTGAATTTACATCATATTCAGTTATTGTACTTGACATGGATGGCAGTTCCATTATTTCAGTTGATGAGGTAGATCACAAATCAAGGTCGTATAAGTTCACTAAGTTTACCGAATATGACTCCTCTTTGCTACTTACACATGCTAATGATAGTAGTAGACTATGTCATTAGATATTTGATCATTTAAACTTTAGGTAGATGGAGCGAGTTTCCAAGCAAGGATGTTAAGGTCCTAACCCGCACATAGGTAGATCAATGTATTCGGATGTAATAAAGGTCAATATTAATAAGACCTTTCAATAAAATAGAATAAGGCAGATGTAAGAAGACCT
>JZKD02S1819170.1:1185674-1213084 GCA_000966675.3 Picea glauca
ATAGAAGCTTCCGCTTCTAGAAGGATCTTCCTCTAGATGCTTATTTTTAGTATAAATAGGAGTTGAGGGTATGAGAACCCTAGCTTGGATATTATTGTAACAGAGCGTTGCTCGATTGGAGGTTGCCCCATCGAAGAGGCCTATGAACATTGCTATCTGATTCAAAGTGCTATTTCTGTTGTTATTTCATATATCATTTATGTGTATTGTGAAGATTATACTGGATATTTTACTGTTATTCTGTCATTTCTAGCATTTCGTTTCTGTTCTGCATATTTTATATATCTGGTATCTTGCAAAGGAATGGTCAAAGGCTTGCTAGACATTCACTTTTCTGAAGGGGTTTTCAAAGGATGCAATCTTGGAAAGCATCATGAAGAGAATTTTGAAAAGGGGAAGGCAAGGAGAGACTCCTCTTCCTTGGATCTTATTCACAATGATCTCATGGGTTCATTTCCACATCTGTCCATCAACAAAGCAAGGCATGTTCTTACATTTATTGATTATTACTCATGCTATACTTGGGTTAATTTTCTCAAACAAAAGTATGAATTTTTTGAGCATCTCAAAGAATTAAAATCTCTAGTAGAGACACAAAATGGGAAGAAAATCAAGATCCTCCGTATAGAAAATGGGGGTGAGTATATCAACAAAGATGTTCATAATATTTGTCGTGAATCTTGTATCCAGTTAAAGGACATAGTTACATACACTCCACAATAGAATGGAGTTGTTGAAAGGAAGAAAAGTTCTCTCAAGGAGATGACCAGTTGCATGCTGCATGCAATATCAATTCATTCCAAGATTTGGGCCAAGGCAATTAACTGTGCTACTTACATACAAAATAAATCACCTCACAGATCTGTTGAGGATAGGACACCTTTTGAGGCTTGGACAGGTGAAAAAATAGATTCCACACACTTCTACGTTTTGGATCTAGAGCATCAAACCATACTACTTCTGAAAAGAGGAAAGCCTTAGATCCAAAGAGAACACCGTTCATATTTGTGGGATATCTAGATGATGCGACAGGATACATATTGATTGATCCCTCTACAAAACAACTCATTATTGAGCGCATTTTTAAGTTTGAGGAGAGTCCTTTCCATGCACCTCCAGTGCAACATGCAAAGAGTCTTGTGCTTCCATCAATTCCAGACATCAGAGATGATGATTCCACACACTCAGATGATATATATTCAGACATAGATTCAAAGGATTATTTACATCCATATGATTAGGTAGTACAACCAAATTAGGAGACAATGTTAGAGCTTTAGCAAATTCCTAAGTGGGCATAGTCCACACTTCAAGAAGAAAACAACCTTGCAGGGGATCCATTGGATTCAAGGAGGACACGATCTCAACATGAGGAGCCTTCTCATGTAATTTCAGCTTTAGAACTTGCAATGCCCATCCATTGCTAGATGGTTCAATCTACTGATCCATATAACTAAAATAGGGTTGTGGGAAATCCATTATGACAAGTAGCCATGCATAAGGATTATGACTCACTCCTACATAAGAAGACTTGGAATCTGGTTCCACATCCACTAGAAAGGAATATTTCTAAGTGCATATGGGTCCACAGGATCAAGAGGTACATGTATATACCTGTTTCCAAAGGACTTCATCAAATCCATAAATATTTCTACATACTCACGAAGACTTTCAGTGAGCCGAAGTTTCATACTTTGTGGGATCATCTTGCAATGAAGAACATAGTTGCCTAGCAACTGCCATTTTCTTCTTTTTATACATTATCTTTTGAGGGGGGGGGGGGGGGGGGGGGGTTGTTCCCACATGGTTTTCCCTCTTTCCTCACTTGTATTCAGTGTTCATTAGTTGCATTGTACATGAGTACCTAAAATGGCCTAGTATCCAGGATTGATTTTTTACTCCATAGTGATGTTCAGGGGGGTTGTTGGAGAAATTTATATTTTTGACACACCAGTTCAGTGGGCATTAATTGACTAGTTCTATTTTAGACTTTCTATTTTTACCATCACTATTATGCATGCATGCATACCTAAGGAAACATATCTTCTTGATTTCTTTTCTTAATTATGGAATGTCTGCGAAAACCATAGATAGAGATGACAAATAGCACATCAATCGTGGGTCCTCGTCACACCAAAATGGCAACCTTATAACATCCCTCAAATCTAACAGTCGAGATCCATCCATGTGGATCCATAGATCCACAACGAACATTACTTCACAACTTTGGCCTTCAGGAGTTTTGCAATGAAGACTTGTGTTTTCTCCCAGAGTTGGTCAATGCTTAGATGAACACAACCCAGATTTGATGGTTAGGAGAAGTACCAAAGCATCCTCGAATTGATGACTCTCACTACTTCAAGCTTCAGGGCTTATGGACACACCACACCTAAAATTCTTTGGAGTTATCAGACTCCATACTAAGGGATATAGCACCACGCATCCCCTATATATCGACGATTGAGAGGGATCTTGAAGGATCCTTGTATCCACGGTCCATTTTACTTCGTGAATCCGGCCTTCAAGAGTTCTACGATACAAAATCCTCTTTTCTACTGGAGTCGGTCAATGCCGAGATGACCACAGCCTCGATATGATGGTCTGAGGGTATCCACGTAACCCTAAAGATATATGACTTGTAGCTTCCACTTAAGGGTCCATTTTGTCCCATTGTTGGGACATTCCTAGAGGTACATCTATCATCCCAAAACACTCCAATAAGAATACATGGAACCTTCCTCCAGTCAACGATGTCCCATTACTTTTCCATGAGGTCGCCATACCTGAAAACACCATCACTCAGAACGTGGGCCCCCATGTTCTCTTGACATGATACACTTTTCCCCATAATCAAACAAGCAAGAGGGGTCCTGAAGGATCTTTATATCCACATTCCCCATTACTTTGTGACTCTAACCTTTGGGGGCGTTTTAACATTACAAGACCCCTATCCTCCTAAAGTGGTCAATGTCGAGCTGACTAGATCGTAGATCCTATGGTTGGGATAGTTCTCGGGCATCATATCTATGTACCAGATTAACTTCAGGCTCCAGGACTTCGAAGGATCCATATCCCTTATGACTGATACCAAATTTTGTCGAACCTGTGAAGACTGAAGGAGTCAAGAAGTTAACACCTATGCTCCTTCTCCAAATCCAATGGTCATCACAAAACTTTGGCTCCTTTTGAACAGGTCTCATTATGTCATCTTTCCAAATGAAAGGATCTTCCCTTTCAAGACTTAAATATCACTATCCTTCCCGAGCTTCATTATTTTTGAAGGACTTATGCACTGGCATGCAATTTTCAATATTTCTCCTCAACTTAACAAACTCCTTTTTCCCAGAAGACTCAAAACAGGTGGGAGTATCAACATGCATACAAGGAAATTATGTCCAAGTTCAAAGAACTCACAGTTCATATACTTAAACTTGAGCCACTGCAGGGCTCCAACATTTACATATACAAACCATATAGTTCCTTAATTTCTTAACTACATAATCAAGCAAAGAAAAAGGGATACAATCCAGTCATAAAGAAAACTTGACATCCCTAAAACATTCATAGGATATCCAACTTTAATATATAGTTTCAATTCAATTACACATGATATGATAATGCTTATCTAATATAGGTTGCAGTCAACTAACTGATTACGGGTGTCCTCCTTTCCACCCAACCATAGGCTGAGAGGAATTTATTCTTGGCACTCTGGCCACCCTCGTGCAAAACCATGATATCACTAGGGAATTTATTCCAATTCTCAAAGGTCCCTTCTCTTTCACAACTTCTACGAGGTTTATCAGATGCTTCCTCAGCATCAATCACCCGACCTTCTTCTCAAGTATCGTTCTCCGCTAGAGAGCTCCATGCATTCTCTTCTCTTCCCTTTTTATTCTTTTTATGCCTTACACACACATCCTTACTTGAGAAGTTTATCCTTTCTATCATGTTCCTTCTGTCAGAAGGAAACTCGGGTCAATATAGGTTTGCAGGACCTTGCAGTACTTTGGGTTGACCTTCTGCAGCTAGACCATGTTTCCATTCTTGGGGGTGGTTGATGGTTCAACCATGGATCCTTTATTCATTAATTGATTCTTCCTTGGGAACCAGAGGAGGTTTGTTATCCTCAACAAGGGAAATTTGCGGTCATTCGATATAATGAAACCTATCTTATAGTTTTCACATTCTTTCCACTAGTGATATCATGGGCAATACTTTCAAGGCTTCGCCCCCACAGTTATTTGTTTGAAATTAAAACAATAATGCATTTACATTGTTTCCATGTCATAGCATGGTGATTATGATTAATGATTAATTACAAGCTGGGGGAAACATGGGTGTTACAATACCCTCCCCCTTAAAAGGAACATCGTCCTCAGTGTTCTTTCTCAATAACACATGTCTGTCCTTTCTCATTCCGTTGCTTCAGACTTCATGACCCTCTTTATTGGTCAGGTTCTTTTGAGCCTCTTGGCCTTCTTCGTCTTCCTTAAAACATTATTGGAAAACAAGTACATTAATCATAGTTTCATGTGAAAACATTTTACAATTTAGAGCAATAATTATTTTCACGGTTTGTGGATTTGTATCCACATGGTTGTCTTGTTATCCAGGGTCACTATTTTTCCTGGACATACCCATTGTGTGCATGATCCCAATCAATAGTTTACAAGAACTATCAAAGTCTACTCTTCCTTGTGGTCACTCACCCTCTAGTCCCAGGCTCAGGCATCCCCTTCTCTACTATACAGTTCCTCAGGTGATCAATATTTCCTTGCCAAGGTTTTCTCGCACATGAAGAATTCCAGAGACTTCATTGAGCCTTACAGTTGAGGCGTCCCTCAGACTTTCTCTGCCAAGATGTCCCTCTGGCTTGTGTTACCTCAAAACGACATATTCCAGGAGATCATGGATTACCACGGGGTCCTCATGGATAAAAAATAACCATTTTTCATGCTTTTTAGCTTGACATCCTTCATATGTCCTTTCTGGACAAATCTTTTCTTCTCACCTATATCAAAGGTATACAAAAATTCGTGAGACATCATCATAAATTTTGAATTTCAAAATATTATTGCAAATATGTCACGTACAGATTTCCAATTCCACATTTTGTTTTTCCATATTTGTTCCACATAGGGAACAGATTCACAAGCATGGAACTTTCTTCACCATAATAGTTTATCTCAATAGGAAATTGGTCTTCCTTATGGGCTTACAATACTGCCATATCCAAGACTCTTTCTTCTTGCAATTCATTCTTTACACATCCAAACAAACTATTGGTTTCTCATGTTTATATATATATATATATATATATATTCTCACCACATTCAAAATGTTATCATAAAATTTCTTAACTTGTGCATTCTAAAAATTGCATCACAACTATATAAAAATGGAAGGAAACATCATCCCTTACCTATGCATAATTTCAGCCTACCAAATTTTCAAAATGTAATTCAGATATCAATTGACTTTAATGAATGTGCCAACATTCGCGGCCACATTCATACCCAATGCAACCTTGCATTGATTTCAATTTTTCCACACTTTATGAAAATAACTTTTCGATGGTGTGTTGGAGCTTAGCCAAGCTCTTCACCATATGGCTTATTCATCTTCATTCATTATTGTAGTCGAATTGTGATTCTTGCTACAAGTTGATCATGATGCCAAGTTGGCACATATGAAACTATAATTTTCTTTTGAATTCACCCAAGCATTATTTATTCGTTAGTAACCAAGGTGCCCAGACTCATGGCCACCCAATTTTTATTTTCTTTGACACCCATACAATGTAAGTAAAATTTCAGAAGGTCCTCCTTCCTCAATGTTGTCTTCCCTTTATGCAAACATGCATTTTCTCGAATCCATTCCATGCAATGTGATAACTATGAGTGCCTTTATTCCCATAGAAACAGTCCCCATGACCACATTCTAACGTAGAGTGCTAAACTCTATCTTCCTTGATTGTCCCAAAGGAACACTGTTTTCTCTCCATGCAACTGAGAGATGTGACATCATCTCTATTCTTTTCAAGAACTATCATTTTAGGTCCCTTATCCAGGATCTATGATCACGGATTAATCCCTTCTCTGCAAATCAATGGTGTAGATTTGTCTTCCCCTAGATCCAACAATGACAAGGGATTGCAGAACCTCAAATAGCTTGCAGTTTAAATCTCCTCCCGCTCTTTGTAATGAATACTAGTGTAGATCGAACCCCAAACTAAAAGCAACACTATATTGAGTTTGAATTATGATTACAGGTCTTGATGTTAAACCATGTGCACATGCAATCTTTTCAATGATCGTGGGTTGTCGATCATAGCCTTCGATCGATTTTAAACCATATGATTTCCAACTAATAATAATTCCAACACATAAGTGTTTGATAGAGAATTCATAGGTTTGATTTTCTAAATTCAACCAGAGAACCCAATCACAGTACAAGTTTACGCGTCATTAACACATGGGTTCCTTGCAGGCTCACCCCTGATCATTCACAGATTGGTGGTTCACAACGATTGCGGAACCTCTATATTCTCCCTCTTTAGTGGACAATTCAACCTCCATAATCTTAAAAGTGCTCGCTAGAATATTTTAATCATGATCATTGATCCTCCACCCCAACGAGATTAATGTTGTTGGTTTATTTTGGACCATGAACTAGTACATCCATTAATTTTCCCTTCTTTTTCCACAATGATCCCAGACCATCGATCTAACCGAATGATAGGTGTTTGATATGTTATATCCAGTGGATATTGAAGTCGATCTGACGACTGAGATTGGTTTTCTCTCCGATGACACCTCACATTCATCTCCTCTATCATGTCGTTGATTAACCTGATTCGATCAGGGTTTTCTTCCTGAATCATAATCTAGTTGGGTATCCATGCATACAACTGGCTTTCAAAATTTTGTGCATAACATTAAGGCATTGAAGCATTTTCAGACATTTCCTAGCATATCTTTATGAACTTCATCACATTATCCTTAATGTTTCCATGAGTGTAACACAAACAGATCTCGACTGCTTTTACAACAATACAACCATCATCACTATTGTGTCAAAACAATAACTTTCATCAGTGTACCAACTTTCTCATCCCAGAGAAAACAAAATACTCAACAAGAAAAGAAGTGAGGGCTCCCCCTTCTTCCAATTCTTTCTACATCACCTAGGACATTTCACCCCAGTTGAGTTATCTCTAAGGCCTCACTACCTTTTCTTAAAACGGCTTCAACCAAGCCTATTCAGTCAAACATACTCATTTATTCATTTATTAGTCTTCTATTCATTACATCATTTTTTCAAAATGTAATCTAGGATTCTTATATATATAAGCTTGTAGCTCATTGCTGAATTCTCAATAGTTATTGAAGTTGTGACTCTGTCCTCCTGGAAGAGTCTAGACACTATTCCTCCATAAGGAACTCCCTCAGCATGCAACTTCCTTATTGCATATCCATCACTATCTATGATTTCCTCAACCTTGAGTTAGTTTCAATTGGTTACCAAATATTCCATAAGGAATATAAACATGCATCTTTGTTATGCATCCAAATTATGTATCCACACATATTATGGTTTTGTTAATTTACATCCACGATGTACTTAACCACATGCATAACCAAAAGCATGTGTGTAGATTCCATGGGCATATTTTGCATCCTACATACATATCTACTTTAAAATTAGTCAACTCATGATTGCTCAAAATCATTCTCAAGTGATTCTCAAGGCATAATCATTTTCCACTTATCCTGACAACAAACCATCCTTTCTCATATAATATTTCATTTATTTATGGTTGAATTTACTATGGAAGAGGAGTACATTCCCCTTAAGATATCATTCAAAACAAAACTTTCATGACTCTTGAGAATGGAATCAACCATGCATCCATGGTATTCATTCAATCTTGGCAAGTGCAATGCTTGTCTCTCATTTCACTCATTTAGGCAATCACTTCGTGCCTTTAGTATATCTATAGACTTACATCATACATGTGAATCACTTGCACATTTAATATATTTAATACCTAATTGGTATTAATATTAGTCTACATGTCAATAAGCCTCACAATGCATTAACCCATGCATTCAAACACATACAAACCTATCCAAGCATTCATCATGCAAGATCATTGCTTGCACCCTTTCCATGTCATACATGCACATGGGCATATCAAACTTCCATATCCTCCTCCAATGATATTGTTTCCATTCTTATGACAAGCCTCATAGGGACACTCAACACTAAGCTTCCCTCTCAGTTGAGAGCTTGCATTCATTCATAAGATATCCACCTGGCAGTTTAACATACATAGTCATAACTATGTTTCCCTTTCTATGAGATAATAGTTAGAAAGAAAACACTCTTTCCTCAACTTTCATGAAAACATTTCCCACTCATAAATATAGTCTAGGCAATTATAACCATGCCCAAGGTGATAAAACAACCAATCTAGCTTCCAACTGGTCTTGATCAACAAACCCTCCGATCAAGGAAATCCTTTTCTAGATTCCCTTCACTAGGGTCCAACTATATCTATATGGCTATTATCCACCACTGGATGTCAATATGACCCATTGGGATTCTAGAAGTGCCCCAAAACTTCCTTTACCACATTTAGGATCAACATTTAATCAACCATTTTACCTTAATTATAATAATTTTTTAATGTTTAATAACATTTGTACTATTTCCTTTAATCCCAACCACAATTTCGAGTAATGTTACTTACTAAGTATTCTAGTTCATAAATCCAGAGTACCTTAAGGCCATAATCAATATTAATAATTACACCTAGAATTATTCCTTCTGTTCAGCAACAGTCAGGGGCAGAGGCCACTCTCCTCCTCCCACAAGCATTCTAGCAGATTAGTTTCCTATCTAGCAAGCAAGGGAGATTGTTGTGATTTCTCACTCAGTCACTCTATATTTCTATAGCTTCGTTTATCATCTTGATTAGAAAAACCTTGCCCAACAATTATTGTACCTAGAAACAATTTTTTTTCTCATTTCCCTTCGAAACCCGAGAGTGGTGCATGCTCTCCCTCTTCATAGAATGATTTCTAGACTCTTTTCCCTGATCGTGAGGGATTATACACATATGCAAGGTTTAACACTTCATTAAAGTAGTAATTATTACTTTTACAAATCATTTCCATCCGTTCACATCCAAGTCTTGCTATTAGTTCCCATCAGCATAATCCCACTCCTTTAGGATCGACTAGCATTTCCCAAAGAAATGATAGGCTTCCTTTGCAACAAACTAGCATGATTCGATCTCGTTGGGTAAAATCCCAACTGTATTTTAATATACATCATTCTACTTAAGTAATTTATGCAGAAACTTTATGTTTGGTAGTAATATTATCCACAGGCTCATCTTAGCCATGGTAACCAAATCTTATGATTATACAACAACATGTACAATT
Source organism: Picea glauca (assembly GCA_000966675.3). Taxonomy (NCBI): domain Eukaryota; kingdom Viridiplantae; phylum Streptophyta; class Pinopsida; order Pinales; family Pinaceae; genus Picea; species Picea glauca. The sequence continues at coordinate 1,195,130 of JZKD02S1819170.1, forward strand.
GTACTGTGAAGTCAACTTCTTTATTTGGAAACACTAGCAACAAACAATGCATATTTCCAAAAAATCTATAAAAATAAGTAGGTTTCATTCCTCTCTTTGGTAAAGGTTTGAATAAACCTCTTAGGAATGTGGTAAGATAGAGTGTTACCCATTAAAGTCCTCCAAAAATATTTTCATACGACTCATACATGATCCCAAGAAGGACAAATGTTCATGTCATTCTTTGATACCAATTTGTAACACACCCGACCCTTGAGTATCTTGCCAAGGGATAGGGAATCAATTTTTTTCTCTCCTTAACATCTCAAATCTTTTTTTTAAGGTCTTCATCCTCTTCTACCTACCCATAGCATTCTAATGACTACTACTAGGCTCAAATATGATATTTGGTTTGCAAGTTATGGCTTCCCAAATTTCCTCAGGCATTCATTGGTTGAGGGCCACGTGACATCCATGTGAATCTACCTCACACATATTGTCTTCAAGTTCCTTCATCCACGTTGGAAGTCCATCGATCGTTCGATCCCATGAATAGACTCAATATTTGTTTGACATGCAGGCTATAAGGAAGTTTGTCACTTCGACACTTCAATGCTTTAGCACTGAACACCTCCTTACTATCTACACATGCGATATTCCAGAGTTCTGAACTTCCAAAGTCCCATAAGCCTTCCAAATGGTTTCAAACTTTGGGCCTTTTGGGTCCCTCTATTATGCTACACCCTAAGTCATCTTGAGTCCCGATGTCCTAGACTCCTAGAGTTCCCGTCACTTCACTAACCACTTTGGCTAGAAGAGCACGTACTAGGGGCTGACACGTAGAAGAGCCAGGGGTGACATGTGTCACGTTCCAATAGGCATATAGGGTCTATAGAAAACACATATTGAGCTGACGCGTGGCACATCGATCATGGGTCCATGTCACCCTAGTGATGTCGGCTTACCACGTCACACCAGACTGACATCCTTCTAACATCCCTCAAATATCATGGTCGATATCCGGTCATGTGGATCCATAGATCCATGACTAATCTTACTTCATGACTCCGATCTTCAAGAGTTTTGTGAAATAAAATCCTCTTTTCCCCCGGAGTTGGTCAATGTTAGGCTGACCACAACCCATATCTGATGGTTAGGAAAAGTCCTGAAGTGTCCTCAAATCGATGGCTCTCGCTACTTCGAGCTTCAGAGCTTATCGACACACCACACCTCAAATTCCCCGGAGTGCTCAGTCTCTGTACTAAGGGATGTAGCACCACGTGTCGCATGTATATTGATGGCTGATAAGGATCTTGAAGGATCCTTAGATCCATGGTCCACTTTACTTTGTGAATCTGGCCTTTGGGAGTTCTACGATGCAAAATCCTCCTTTCTCTCGGAGTTGGTCAACGTCCGACTGACCACAACCTAGATATGGCAGTCTGAGGGTATCCACATAGTCCCATAGATCTACGACTCATAACTTCCACTCAAGGCTCCCTTGGGTCCAGTTGTTGTTTGATTCCTAGAGGGACATTTTTCATCCCAACACACTCCGATAAGAATACGTGGCACTTTCCTCTGGTCAACGATGTCCCATTACGTTGCCATGAGGTCACCTTACCTGACAACATCGTCACACGACACGCGGTCTCCCACGTTCTCTCGACATGATCCATGTTTCACCATGATCGAATATTCAAGAGGGGTATCAAAGGATCCTTATATCCACACTCCCCATTACTTCGAGAATTCGACCTTCGGGGAGGGTTCTTCATAACAACACCCCTGTCCTCTCAAAGTGGTCAAAATCGGATTGATGAAATAAGATATTTGACAGTTGTGATAGTTCCCAGGCATCCTCAAATCTATGGCCTAGATTGACTTCAGGATCTAGGACTTCGGAGGATGCATCTTCCTTACATTGAATACCAAAGTTCACCAAATTGGCGAATACTGAAGGAGTAGGAGAGTTAACAACTACACTCCTTCTACAAATCCAAAGGTCATGATAGACCTTTGGGTCCTTGTGAATGGGTCTCATTCACTCATCTTTCCAAATGAAAGAATCTTACCTTTTTAGAATTAAATGTCACTATCCTTCCTAAGTTTCATCACTTCTGAAGGACTTAGGCACTAGCATGTGCTTTGCACTATTTCTCCTGAGCTTAACAAACTCCTTTTTCCTAGGAGACTCAAGGAAGATGGGAGTATTGACATGAAAACATGGAAACTATGTCCAAGGTCGACAAACTCACAGTTCATCTTCTTAATCTTGAGCCATTACATGGCTCAAGCATTCACATATACAAACCATATAGTTACTTACTTTCTTAACTACACAATCAAGAAAATATAAAGGGATACAATCTAGTCATCAAGAAAACATGCACATCCCTACAACATTCATAGGATATCCAACATTAATCTATAGTTATAGTTCAATACCACAAGATATGAGAATACTTATCTATTACAGGTTGCGGCCGAATACATGACTATGGGTGTCTGCCTTTCCACCCAACCATAGGCTTAGAGGAATTTATTCTTATCACTCTATCCACCCCCATTCCAAGCCATTATATCACTAGGGAATTTATGACAAGTCTCAAAGGTCCTTTCTCTTTCACAACTTCTGTGAGGTTTATCAGATTCTTCCTCAGCATCAAGGTCGCAGCCTTCTTCTCAAGTCTTGTTCTCCTCTAGAGAGATCCCTTTGTTCTCTTCTCTTCCCTTTTTATTCTTTTTATGCCTTGCACACACATCCTACCTATCCTATTCCTTCCGTCAGAAGGAAACTTAGGTCAGTTTGGGTCTGCAGAACCCTATGGTACTTCGGGTTGACCTTCAACAGCTAGATCATACTTCCATTCATGGGGGTGGTTGATGGTTCAACCACCAGTCCTTTCTTCATTAACTAATTCCTTCTTCGGAACCAGAGGAGGTTTGTTATCCTCAACAATGGAAATTTGGTCTCATTCGATATAATGAACCCTCTCTCATAGTTTTTACATTCTTTCCTCTAGTGATATCATGGCCATTACTTTCAAGGATTTTCCCCCACAGTCAATTGTTTGCAATTCAAACAATAATACATTTACATTTTTCCCATGTTGTAGCATGGTGATTATGATTAGTGATTAATTACAAGCTGGGGGAAATAGGGGTGTTACACTATGTCTGGAAAGTATATAATGGGCCACGTGAAATATGGAACTAAATATGGAAAATATGAAAATGAAAAGAAATATATGGGAAATAAATGAATTACGTGAAATTTGGGAAAGGAAAAAGGGAAAATGAAAGAAATGAAAAATGAGATAATGAAAAGGAAAATGAAAATAAAAAGAAGTGGGAAAATAAAGGAAAAGGGAATTGTAAGTGAGCATGGAAAGAAATAAGGAAAAATGTCTAACTATGGAAAATGGTAAGGGGAGAATGAAAGTAATGACAAAATGGGAAAAATAACTAAGTATAAAATGAGAGAATGAATATAGTTGAAGAGAAACAAGAGAAGAGGATATGTCACTTAGAACATTTTTCATATTTCTTCTTATAATACCTCCATTAGACTTTTGGACAAAAGTATCCATATCTTGGTCATGGAGACTTTGATGTTGATTCCAAAAAATGCATGGTGAAGTTGATACTGAGGGATATGCAATGAACCTATAATAGTTTTAAAATATTCATCTTCCAATATCATATTTTTTTTTATCATTCCAGGAGAAAGAATGTGTAGGTGACCAAATTTTGGTCAACATATCTCCATCCTCATGTCCTGATAGTTCATGTGGATATCTCCCGACGAGTACAATAACTAAAATGTTATAAATACATGGGTGTCTTCCATATCTACGATATAAAAGTCATCAGTCAACATATAGTTTCCCAATGTTACTTCCAATTCCCTGATACTCTAAGTACATGCCATGTTGTACTGATCCAAGAGGATCCAAGAATGATCATAGAGGTTTAGGAGGATAAAAAATGCTCACAGAGGTCCACGAGGATCCATAGATGCTAAAACTTAACCATCTCATATTCTCTCCAAAAAAAATGCATCATTGCGTAGAGCTTGACGATAGATTTCCAACGGCATAAAAATTGCCTCAAATAGAGTTCATATGCAAAAGTTATAGTCGTTCAAAGTTTAAGTCAAAAAGAGCAAAAGTAAAAGTCAAAAATTCAAGGTGACACATGTCTAGTTTCCATATCTTGTTTAGAATGCAGTCTTATGAATGTGTTTCTATTTAATTATAATTTGGTGATATCTTGACCGATTTATCTTAGAGAATATCTTATCTCCTCCAGCTTCAAACAAGTCATCAATCCAGGGAAATCGATATTTATTTTTAAGAGTAATCTTGTTGAGTTATCTGTAATCAATACACAATCAAAAGGTTGCATCTTTCTTTTTGACAAACAAAATTGGTGCTTCCCACAGAGACACATTGGGTCTGATATAATTCTTATCTAATCATTCTTGAAGTTTCATCTTAAGTTTTGTTAGTTCTAGAGTACTCATTCGGTAAGGGGCCTTAGAAATGGTGCAGATCTAGGTACTAAGTCAATGGCTAAATCTTTTTATCATCTAGGAGATAATCCTGAAATTTCATCCAAAAAAACATCTTGTAAGTTTTTTAGTATTGGATCCTTAGTTAACAAAATTTCATTTATTTCTTCAATATTTTTGGATATGTGAACAACATAAATCTAAGAGATTTTCCTTACATTCCCTTTTAATTGTAAAGTGGATATATGTCTTACCAATACTCCCCATGGTATTCTTTTCACTGTTTTGTTTTTTCCAAAATCATCTATATGTTTAAATGTTTTGTCGCAACAATTTACAAGTGATGAATTTTTCTCCAACCAACTGATCTCTACGAGTAGATCATAGGATCCTAATGGTAAAATATTTTGATCTAACTTAGTCTCTAGTGCATCCATATTCATTGCATAGTCTTTTACCATTTCAACCACTTTCATTTTTTTTTCCTATAGCTAATTGAACTAGTAGTGATTTCTTATGTTTGATTTTCTCTAAGTTACATTTTTCTATCATAGTAGGTGAAATACAACATAGACTTGCACCAAGGTCTATTAATATAGATATAGATTTCTGATTTAACGTACCTATCTTCACAATGGAAGAATGGTCATCATATTGTTGAGTTTTGAATGAAGCATTGATTTTGTGTATACTTCGTGCGTTATCATTTACTATTGTTGCTTCTTGAACTTTGTGTATTGCCTGGTATTTGTTTTGGTTTAAATGGAAATTCTAGTACATGTGAGGTCCTTTACATCCCCAACGTTGAAGATGCTCCCTAACTATATCACTAACTGTATTATTCACAAACTCTATAAGTTTATTATTGTTCTGAACTAATACGCTTTGTTTTCTCACAAATATGTTTTTCCTAACTAGCGCACTATGTGATGGTTGTCAAGGATGTTTAAATGTTTTCTTCTTGGGATCAAACTTGTCCTTATGTCTGTGTTTCCATGGCTTTGCATTTTTAGTTCCTTGTTGAAATTGATTAAAACATAGCTTATTATTACTCATGTTCATAAGCCACTTCATCTATTGATTAGTTAAACCTATTTGGAAATATAAGAAAACACTAAGTATTTATTTTCTTTCTCACTACAATACAAATGAATTTCCTACTTCTTTAGTAAATGGTTAAACATATGAAAGTTTGCATTCTACAAGCGTGTTTGTTAATTTCTTGATACCAACATTTAAATGAATAGAAAATAGATACATGCATGCACCTTACTTTTTTTTTTTGTCAATATTTAACTAAATAAAACACAAAAATGCAATTTTTTTTTATCATTATTTTAACTAGTATAAACACTTTCTAATGTATTAGCAAAGAAAGAAAAATTAAAAATTATGACTAAAAAAGAAAACAACATAAATAACTCACTACTCAACAATTCATTAATTTTTTTCACTCAATCATGGAATAATGATTTATTCTTTGTAACTGGATTCTCTACTTGATTGGTTTATAATTAATTAAATTAATTAAAAAAAAAAACACAAGTTACAAAAATATTCCTTAATAGATGTTTATGATGACATAGTTCCACATAAATCTTTTAAAATAACTTTCACAACATAAACTAGCAAACAATTAAATGTTTAAAAATGTTTGTAAATTCAAAGACATTACAATTATGCAATGTGATTTGTATATATAGTAACCACCGCCACAACACAAACAACCTAAACAGAAACAACCTAATTTCATCACCAACAACCTAACCTGGAGGCAAAGTATATTTAATATGTTTGTTTGAAGTATCTTTAATATATTTTTTTGTTTTTACATATTAATGTATATGAAAACAAATCTAATTAAATAGAATAGAACGTGACACTTAATTATGTTTTAAAATTATATCTTTAAAAAATTAATTTTCAAATATGACATATCTTCAAAATAAAATTAGCTAATGTCATCACCAACAATCTAGGTAACCTAGAGGCAAAGTATATTTAATATGTTTATTTGAAGTATCTTTAATATGTTTTTACATATAGTCTTCGAGGTGTAGGATAGTCGGTGACGGAGTGTGTTGTTAAGCCACTTCGTGATGTTAAAGTCACCGGTTGGAAACCCGCGGGGACAAAAAATCCAACCATATTAAGGGTTGGTGTGGCTCAGGCCGGGTGCGATCTCGGGTGATTTTGATGGCTTAGATGCCCCTGAGTCGCGGTTTCTCAAGCCACAAGTTAATCGCGTACCCAATACATCCTGCACAAATTAACAAACAAAAAAAAATATACTTTTACATATTAATGAATATGAACATAAATATAATTAAATGGAATAGAAAGTTATACTTATTATGTTTTAAAATTATATCTTTATAAAATTAATTTTCAAATTTGACATATTTTCAAAATAAAATTAATTTTCAAATTAAATTTTTTAAAATAAAATCAATTCTTTAAAATAAAATTGAGTACACAAATGTTAACATTAAAATCTTTTAAATAAAATTAAGTTGATTCTATTTAAATTTTTTTTATTTTTATACAATTAATTTTCAAATGTAAGAAATCTCCAAAATAAAAGTAAGTGTTAGAAATAAAATTAAGTGGAATGAACAAATTAAAAATTAAACTTAAAAAATTAAAATATTCAACAAATTATGTTTTTTTTTTAATATTCAATAAATTATGTTTTTTCTTTAAAAAGTAGGTCCAAAATTTAGAAAATGGTTTGAAAAAATAGTTTTGATCTTTTTTTATGAATCAATGTTGAATTTACTTTGCATTTAGAAATACGAAAGTTTAGACTACAACAAAAAATGGACCTACTAATAAGTTTAAAAACCCACAAGTTGTGATGGGCCAGCGATTTTCTCAACCCTTTGATTGTATATACCCAATATCTGATTAACGACCTTTGAGTGTGTATAACCCATATCTGATTAATGAATTTTAACGTTTTATAATTTTTTAAAATACATAAAGTTCTATAATTTTTAAAGATACATTAGTTTCCCCTCTCCGTTGTAAAAAAATGTTTTATGGGTTTTCCCTTCACTTTATTTTAAGATATTTTTGGTTTTCTGGTTTTTTTTTTTTTAAATTTATAAAATGCAAATGTTATTTGCTAAATATAACTGAAATTTATAAAATGCAAATGTTATTTCCTAAATATAATTGAAATTTATAAAATGCAAATGTTATTTCCTAAATATAATTGTTTAATAGGGAAAACAATTTTTATAAATATAATTGTTTAATAGGAAAACAACTTTTATTAATAAATTAATTTTTACATTTCCTAAATATAATTGTTTAATAGGGAAAACAATTTTTATAAATATAATTGTTTAATAGGAAAACAATTTTTATTAATAAATTAATTTTAAAATTGTGAAGATAATATTTTTATGATTTTTCTTTAAACATATTTTATAATTAAAAATAATAATTTCATAATTTAATTTATTGAAAAAATATACTTTTAATTTTTTAAAATTGTTTATCTTGAATTCATAAATATATAAGAAAATAAATGTTTATTTATTTTTGAATTTATTTTACACTTTTATATTATAAGTGATTTTTAATTTCTTTCAAAATGAAAATATTTAATTAGAAATTATGATCTCAATAAACTTTACTATATAAGAATTGATCTCAATAAACTTTACTACACAAGAATTTTTAAATATATGTATTTTATTTATCGTGTTTGAAGTTTATTTATTTTCTTGTGATTATCTTACTTTTAATGATAAAGACACTGAGCTAACACATCAACATGTTTTTGTTCAGAGACACATGTCGTACTATCGATGAACAACTAATCATCATTATTCTGACAACAATTCTGATGCAAACTTATATCGGAATATCAACAAAAAGTGCATGTAAAAAGACACAAAATTTCATCTAATGATCGACAAGCATTGGTCAAAAGATCGACGTACTTTTGTCGATAATTGGGTGAACATTTGTCGATCTTTGGATGTGCATTTGTTGATCTGTAGACATACGTTTGTCGAAAGAGTGTGTAAAGAAAAATAAAACTCCTCTAATGATTGACTAACATTGGTGGAAAGATCAATGTATTATTGTCGATCATGCGACGTACGTTTATCGATCATGTGACATATGTTTATCAATCATGTGACAAAAATAAAATTCCTCTAATGTTTGACTAACATTGGTGGAAAGATCAATGTATTATTGTCGATCATGTGATGCACGTTTGTCAATATTTGGATGTATGTTTGTCAAAAAATCATCTAAAGAACAACAAAAGTTTGTTGAATGATCGAATACCATTGGTCAAAACATCGATGTAGTTCTCTTGAGCGTTCAACATATGTTTTTCGAAAAAAGAGCATGTAAAGAGAAACAAAATTTCATCTAATGATTGACTAACATTCGTTGAAGATCGACAAACATTTTCTGTATACCTACGAGGGTAAAACCTAGCCATGTCAATCGTTCAATGATATTTCAACGTGCATTGATATTTTGAAAAAATATCATCGTAAAATTAACAAACATATGTCAAAAGTTCATCTATGTTTGTCGATCTTTCAATGTACGTTGGTAGAAAGTTAATTGAAAATTGCTTTAGAAGTATAATGGGTTTTGCACAAAATCAAAAAACAATTCCACTGTTGAAGACCTAAATTCTTACGAATTTACTTGTTATTGGTAATGCATTAGATCCTTTTGTCACCTTGGTTCTAGAAACCTATCATTATGGTTATTATGTATTCCAAGGTATGCATTTATTCATACTGAAGGATGAAATCTCATCAATGTGTCGACACTCAATTGTTTTAGGTTGACTTTGTACTAAGATCATGGCTTTATTGTGAGCTACCATTTGGATTTCTAAAAATACCTACAGTTAATGACATGGATAGTCATCTAACATAGACACAAGATCTCCTATTTGAGTTTCTTCATAGCAACCCAAGCTGAATGATGTTTTTTCTTTACTAGATCATAAGAAAATATTTAGTCATCGAGCTTGAGTAATGAAAAAGTTTGTATAAAGACACTAATATAGATATCTGAATAACATAAACTTTGTAGAAATCTCTAGGAACAACCATATGATTTATCCTCTATTTATTTTCATAGTGTTGCCTCATTTGTTATCTCTCAAACTCTACCCTAGGAAGAAAACTCTTAACTTCGATAGGAAATACTAGAGGTAATATCAAGCAATATACCCACTGTCACCTTAGTATCTTTCCCCACACTTCAAACTAAGGAAACCCTAGCCTATGAGGGAAACCCTATGTCAACCAAATCTAAATTTTTTGAGCATAAGGTGAAAATGATAAACTTAGGGTCACCTCACTTAACTCACTCGAAGGTGTAAGTCATAAAATTATCAAGGAAATCATAAACCGATCGCACAAAGATCTCAATGCTACTAGTCCAAGATGTTCAATCTTCGACATGTTGAAGTAAAAGTGAGCTAGTTGTAGAGGCTCAAACTCAAGAATATCCCAAATGGTAGAAGAGTGAAATATTGAGCACTCAATAATGATGATTTAATGTTGGTGTGTCTAGTGTGCATTGCAATGTTACCTAATGTGAGGTAATGATGGAATGACATAGTACATTAACAAATTAAAAGATAATTTCAAAACTGTGTATATGATAACAATCTATCACATATTCTGCTAGATTTAACCAAGTACAATATTAATTGAATTTGATGTCCATACTCAAGAAATCAACCTTCTCATATTATGCTCAAGAAATAAACTTGCTTATGATACCCAAAAAATGCAAATGTTATTAAGTAAATTTCAAATATCGACTGCATAAATGCTTAGGACAACATTAAAATTTTAATCCAAGGTTATCCCAAAACATGATTTATCATGTGTAATTACAAGAAAATATGTTGATAAGTTTGTTTCTTCCATAAATAAATTTAACACAATGAGGACAATGTTTTAGATTCAATTTTAGCAAGGATGGATCATGATGTATTGTTATAATGCCAACACCTTCCCCATGATACACTTAAGCAAATGTACCCACCTATATGTGATTTTTTAGAAAAGAAATGATATTATGTCAAACCTCGCATATTTATGATTATAGTGTTTCCAACAATTTAGCACTATTAAGAAATCAACATTAAACTCAAACTTGAAGTTATATATATATATATATATATATATATATATATATATATCAAATCATGAAGCACCAACAAAGAAATTAATCCCTTCTTCAAGTGTATTTAAAGACAAACTCATAATGTTTTAGATTTTTCTTGGAAAATCATAAAATATAGCATACATTACTCATGAAATGTATATTTTCCCAATCATCCAGACTGTACCATTCTATAGGCTTGTAGGATGCCATCTCTGCCGACATGGGCTTGTGGGAAAAGATGGCATCCTACAAGCTATGATTCCATATATTTGAAATGCCTTGCCCTCAAATTGATTTCAATATTGTTAATCTATTAAAGTAGGAAGGTTAATCATGTTATTTGAGATTCATACATTGTTGGTTAATGTCATATATAACCATTTTGTAAGAGTTATTACATGGTAATATTTTTGAAAGATAATTATTAAAAACAAATAAACAATTTTGGGATCCACTAGATTCATAATCCATTTATGCAAAATTATGTTATAAATAATTGTAAGTATCCAAATAACCTTTAGACCAATAAGGGATGCAAAGATTGGACTTACTAGGTAATCGTTTGCCTTCCAATGGCCATATGAACCATAAATTTCCCTAAAGTGTAATTGATACCTACAAATTTAAATATTTACTAACACTTATTCAAGAAAAAATTGATATGTAAGTGGATCTAATACTAACTTCTACAGTGATCATCTTACCTTAGCATTAAAAAACTAATATACTTCACAAAATAAAATTGCACATACATATTTATCATACAACCACAAATACAATGATTAGAGAGTATTTGCATAGACTATATATCAAACTTAATGATTCTTATACCAAAATTTTCCTTGCTCCATAACTGTGAAATGGAGGACCAAACTTACATAGCCAATACTAGATCCTCTAGAACTAGGTGCAATAGTTGCAACATTCAACAAAATTGATCTAGGAACACACAAAAACATTCAGAGCTAAAATAGAACGGATCTCTTAGAATACTTATTGATTGCTTATAGGTTTTAGTCTCACTAGAAGCATATGTTGAAGTGACTTCATAACTTACTGTACGCAAATCGACCTAGACTTGGGATTACAATACTTGCAAATACTAGACTCTCTTTTGAATTGTCACCTTTAGGATTCCCACAAATGATCCTTCAAACTACTTTTATGTGAGTCTAGGTCATCATGCATGATACATGAGACCCAAAGGCAATTAATATGGACATATACCCTATATTTAGACTCCATAACATGGCCTAGACCAAGACAATTATCATAGATGTTACAAATGTTTAAATAGACACCATCTCTCTCTTATAGGAAAAATATTTTCTAGTGGTACATATGCAATGGCATGGGAACTTGCACATGACCCATGAGATATAAAGGAAAATTTTATGGCCTAAAACTATGCCTTTTGTCCTTGGTAAATGTTGTAGTGAAAACATAAAAAAGAAAACCATATCCCAATGTTGTCGTGGTATAGCCACTTATACATGGCCAATGAGACATAAATGAAAATGTTATGGTGTAATATTAGGTATTTTTTCCTTTGTCCTTTGTTAAAGTGAAAAACTCAAAATGATAACCATATCCCATTTCTTTATTGGTATAGAACCTCCACATTTTCCATGATATATAAAAGAATTTTTTCATCCCAATAACCCATATATAATTCATAGAACATGAAATGAACCTTTAAAACGACCATTTGGGCAATATTCCTTGAAATGGTGGCCACATATCACTCATATGATAAAGGTTTCCTATATAAAGAATGTGTGGTGTTCTAAGTCATAACACATGTCCCATGAGTCCTTATAGAAATTTGTGTGGCCTTATATCATGATGTTTGTCCCCAAACCATTCCTTAGACCATGATAACTATTCTTAGTGTTGAAAATGAGTTTGAAATGGCCATCATATCATACATTCTATGTGTGATGGCTAACACATGTCCCATGAGTCCTTATAGAAACTTGTGTGGCCTTATATCATGATGTTTGTCCCCAAACCATTCCTTAGACCATCATAGCTATTCTTAGTGTTGAAAATGAGTTTGAAATGGCCATCATATCATACATTCTATGTGTGATGGCCATATTTAATGGAAGATAAATATGAATCACTTGTACATAGAGTTCGTGTTGGAATATGGCTACATCTATATGAAAATGTATGAATATTATTGGATAGTATATGGGATGTATTGAAAATTAAAAGTGTTAGACCTAAAACTCACAATTTTTTTACGGTAGCTATATCAGTCAATTGATATCATATATGTATGATGTTCTCAGTGTCCTTCATATTACACCTTAGTAGTTAACTATGAACACTTTAATATTGAAAATTTAAGCTTCAATGTACACTGTAAACATACAACCTCTTTTCCCTCTTGAGCATGTTGACCCTTGGAAGAACTTTAGATATAACATTCCTAGCAATTTTTGACACTGCTTTACCAAAAACAAATTTTATTTTTGCATTACAATAGGGAAGCTCAAGGTACTTTTTAGACTCTACAATTATTATTAACAAGGGAGATAGTTCCAAATATTATGAATAAACTTACATAAATTGAGCCAGTTTAATGCATCTTAAACATTTTGAATGATAAAGTTTCTTGCAAATAGCATGCAAAATGAAATTGCACTAATAAACCTAGAATCTAACATGAATTTGTGATTTAGCTAATAAATTTTAATGGTAGCTTCTATGGAAAACAAATAGAAACTCATTCATAGATATATGGTCCATATATGTTATAAAAAAAATTGTCACACCTAGGCAAGTGTCGCAAGTGTCACATCTCACTTTGCTAAGTGTCGCAATTGTGACATGTCACCATGTAAGTGTCGCAAATCCAATGGGGTATTCCACTACATGTCTACTAAGTGTCATGGCCTAAATTGCATTATTTTCTAATTATTACAACCTTTCCAACATGTAAACTGACATTTCATAATTCATATTCAAGTTTAAGGATAAAAACCATCATTTGGAGGTCGAAAACCAACTTTTTACCTTGTCTTTTTGGCCCTTTTTGAGTAGGCACACCACCATGCAAATGCATAGGGGGAGTCCTCCCTCCTTTATCATTTATAGGGGATAATATAGGATGCCCTATCTCCCACTATGGGGGAGCATCCTTGTAGTTAGAGAGGTTTCCATGTTTTTGGGGGAAGTTGGTTCGAGAAGGATTTGGGTTGTTTTCATTATTTTCATCAAGATTCACTCGACCCTCTTCCAGTCCATGTTGAGGAAAATCCATGATCATGAAGATAAAAGTAAATATTAACCCAATCCATAAAAATATTGAACCATACTCTCCATTTAGACCTATTAGTTGGAACTTTTGAATCCTATATGACTAGGGCCATTCATGGTGAAAGGGGTCACCAAACTGAGGATGAAATTGTTGATATTGAGAGAAAATTATAAGGAGAATATAAAAAGAGTGAAACCTTTGTTCTTGAGAGAAAATATGTATAAGTGTGCATTCAAGGACTGAAGAGAAGGATAGATTTGGAAGTATCGTGTATTTTATCTTATATCGTCACACTTCATGATTAATAAACTTGGCCTATTTCCATACTTTTATCTTATTTGATTTATGCATGAATTTTCATAATTGTTTGGTTATATTAAGAGCTATATGAATTTTTTCAAGAAGAAGTAGAGAAGGATTTTTTGATTTGTTTGTAGGAAGGTAACGTTTGGAGCTAGGACTGAACCTAACACTAGAGTGGCATATACAACCAATGAAAAAGGTAAATCCTCTTTCCTCTTCTCTATAAAATTCATGTATGAGTAGATAGAAGTAAAGGATGTTAGGAATCACTTGTTAATATTATGGTAGTTCATGACCCCTTGGATATTACTTTTCTCCTTGGGAGAGATTATGTCAACGCCATGAAAGCTATTGTGTCCAGTCTCTTTTTAGAGGTATATTTCCCTCATAATGGAAAGATTGTGACTATTGATCATATTTCGTTTGTTGGTACCAATTTGACCACCAACCACCCTCCTATAAATGGTCCTTATATGCCAGTGGTATCTCCCTCGCCACAAATTAATTGTGTGGTGATGTGTCCCATGCCTTCCACTGTAGATGAGAACAAGCATCTCATTGTATGGTAGACTTATTTTTCCAACTTAGATCCAGTAGTTGACATGATGATCTCTTCAATAGGGCTATTAGAGCCTAATATCCCTACCCCTATTGTAGACCTTGATATGTATTCCTTCTAGAGTGGTTTTCTTCCATCCAACAAAGATCTCTTGGAATCCATGATTGAGGTGTGTCCCTTAACATGTGTTCCTTCCTGAGAATTATCTTGTTAGAATTCATTATCAAGAAGATTATTCTGAGCATGGTTTATTTTTTGATTTCAAGCTCGTTAAAAATGAAACCAACAATGAGCATGGTTTATTTTCTAATTTCAATCTCGTTAAAAATTGAAACCAACAATGACCATAGTTTATTTTTGATATCCAACTCATTAAAAATTGAAACCTATACATATGGGCATAGTTTTATTTTTGGTTCCAATCTCATTAAAAAATAAAATCAACCATGAGCATAGTTCTCGTTCCTGTGTCAAGCTCGTTAAAAAATTAAATAGTTGGTCATGAGCATACTTCTTATTTATGTGTCAATATTGTTAAAAAATGAAACATGTGAACATGAGCATAGTTATTGTGTTTTTTTCAATCTCGTTAAAAAATGACTCACATCCCCCCCAATTCAGTCGAGTCTTCCACTAGATCTCAAAAAGGTTGAGTCAATTCTTTCACTAGATCTTGTAACTGAACCTTCATTTCATCCACCTATTTTAGTTGATCCCTTTTAATCTTCTAGTGAAAATTTATCTATTAGTAGCTAGGAATTTAATTGGGTACATAAATTGGTAACAAAAAAAGAGATTTTGTGGATGAAATGAAGCTCAGGGCGGGGGGGGGGACGTCTCCATCCTCTAGCTATCATATTGGATTTACACTGCTACCTTCTCAATATGGGGGAAAAGTAACAAACACCCATGGGTATCCCTCGAAACATTTGGATATTACATTGGGAAGTTCCAATAATAAATAGTTTTCGGTTTTAATATAATTAAAAAATGAAACTATTTCTTAGCATAATTTGTTTTCTAGTTTCAAGCTCGTGAAAAAATGAAACCTAGGAAAGCATAGTTTTAGTCTTTTTCAAGATTGTGAAAAAATGAAGCCTAACCCGATCTTAGTATTTGTTATTTCTCATGCTCATAAATACATTAGAATAGGTTACCAAGCTTAGTATTTTTTCTTTCTCATGCTCGTAATTACATGAGAATGGGTTACCGAGGATGCTTTTATCACTTTTTCAGACTTGTAAAAGATATATGGAAAATGAACCGTTTGGAGTCTCCTTTAAGCTCCTTTTAGACTCCCTAAATGAAAATATTATTGAGTGATCTCATTGTCTTTCACGCTTGTTAAATTGAAATAGAAATCATGTCTATTGAGCGATAATTTATCTCTTTTTTAGTCTCATCCCCACACCATTTGAATGTCGGGCCTTACCACTACACTTATGGTAGTTCATTTCTCTACCTCCAAGGACTTAATGGATCTGGATGTGAATCATCTCTAGAGATCTATGGCGAGTACTCATCCTCAAGCTAATGTCACTTCATATTTTATCGTGTCCCCCACCATCATTCATTCATTCGATATGAAGGTAAGAGATCTTGGGGATTCTGTCATTTACCAAGTTTAGTTGGATCTCTGGTTCTCTTGGTCTCCTCTGCATTCCTATGGTGGACCTCCTTCCATCACCTCCCTACCTCTGTTGGTCACCTTTCTCAATTTCCTCTTCACTAGTGCAACTCCACTTGCTTGGAATTTGCCTCCGCTACCCCACTGTCATCCTGCAATCATGCCCAAAGAGGATGGCAAGACCAAAAGGGGGACATTGTATTATAGTTCCATCATGAGGTGTAGTATCCCTAACCCTTCACTGCCCCCCCCCTTTGAATGGCTATCCTGGAAGATTCTATAATTGGATTGAGACTCCCCTTTCCTCCCTTAACACCCAGGAATTGCCTCCAACCCCTTCTAAAAAATTGTATGACATGGGAATTTTTCCGGTGGAAGAAGAAATTCATCGTCATGAGAAGCATCCTTTGGAATCCCAACTTGATCTTGGTATCATCACTTGACCCCAAGACATGCCTATGGAGCATGGAAGCTACTTGGTGGAGGAAGAAATCCCCCCTATCTCGCTAGAAGAATGGATTGCCAAGAAATCCACTAGAGGATTTTGACATGGATATAGCTCCTCCAATGGAAGCGGATGGAAAAATGGAGCATGCAATGCCCAAACCCCATCGCATTTCGGATGACCACCTACAATTAATATTTGATATGTGGAAAAGTCTAGAGGATCAAACTCATAATCAACACACTCTCAGTCGGTGCATAGACCTCCTATTTGATGCCTTGTCAGATGTTCCAGAGAAAACTCATTGTCTGATCCAGGAACAAAATTTCATCTTCACCTACAGCGTCGATGGATGTCCGGGTTTTCCAAATTTCCAGCTTCTCTCTTAGTTTTCATTTTAGGATTTGTCTCTTTTTAGTTTTGTTAATTTCTATGATATATAGCTACAGTCGTGGTGGTCATGAAATCTGGTGCATGATACTAGACACATTTCATGTTAGTAATATGGCAACTGACCAGTTGAACTGGGAAAAACCTGTTATGATTTTAAACTGCTTCAGTAAGCCACATGTTTTGGTTTCCTTGTTGTGGCGAAATAGGTGTCAAGTAAGGATAAATGTAATTTTTTGAATTTTTTAAGGGAATATATATTCTCTCTTTTATTTACAAAAAAAAGAGAGCATGCATTCTCTAGGAACGTGCACGTGCTCTAGGAACATGCATGTGCTCTAGGAACGTGCACATGATCTAGGAATGCACACGCTTTCTTGGAACGTGCACACACTCTAAGAATGTGCATGTGCTCTTATAAATAATTTACTTCTCTATCTCTCTCCTCCCTCTCCTACATCCACATCCCCTCTCTATCTCCCTTTCACTCTCCCTCTCTAACCCCCTTGTTTGTCTCCCTCTCTCCCCCTCACACTCTTATACATGTTAATCCCTATACATGGCAACAATTAAACACCACAAGGCATGAAAATACCTAGACCTAGACCTTACCTGGACATGTCTTAGACTCTCACACCCACTCCCACTCTAACCCCCACTATTCCTCTCTCTCTCTCTCTCTCTCTCTCTCTCTCTCTCT
>JZKD02S1819170.1:1213155-1230387 GCA_000966675.3 Picea glauca
CACCTCTCTTCCACCTATTCTCTCTCTCCTCATTGTTGGTATCGATCTCCCTCTCTCTGCCCCTATTTAGTTCTCTATTACCCCTCTCTATCACCCTTTGTATCCCCTTCTTCCTCTCATTCTCTCTCTACCCCCATTCTATGTCTCCCTCTTTGACTTCCTTCCTCTCACTATCCCTATCTCTACCCCTTCTCTATGTCTCCCTCTCCTCCCTCTCACACTTTGTCTCTACCTCTCTTCTTTGTATTTCTCTTTCTACCATCCTCCCTATCTATTTGTACCCCTCCTCTTTGTCTTTCTCTCTCCCCTTCTAACAATCTCTCACACTCTCTCTCCCCCGCCATATCTCTCTCTCTCCCCCCCCACTATATCTCCTCTATCTCTACTACATCTACCCCTCTCACTGTCATTTACCTCTATTATGGGATTTATCAATAAATACAAACATAAACAAATCTCCCTATATCCACCTATATCTAGAAGAAAACATAACAATACATGACGCTTTCCCTAATCTCTAATCATTGAGTTTACTATCAAATGAAAGATATGTGACATACCATTTAAATATCACTTCCTCTTATTGTCGTCGTCCTAGATCCACTCCAGTGCTCCTGTGATATTAGATATGCAAGAGAACACAAGCCAACCAAAGTGAAAGCAATATAGCATACTCAAAGAGAACCTATGTATGTGATCAACAAATCATACAATAAAATGAGATAAGTTTTATGGGAAAGAAACATATTGTTGTATTATAAAGAATGAAAGTGGAGATTACAAACAAAGCCTTGATGTTGCAAGGTCCCCTTTCGATGACCCTTTGCTCCAACATACACACTTGCTCCAAACTTGAATGAAGAAGATCCACAATGACTTGGTGAACTGAAATGAAGCTCTCAAGAATGATCCAATGCAGAATACTCCATACAATCTTATACAATTCAACCTTCATTAACCTTGGTTAACCTTTTCCATGAGAAATACATCCTTATATAGGGGAAAGAGACATGGTTAAAGAGATTAGGATGATCCCACCAAATCAGAGAAGCGAGTAGGATCCCAACCATACAGATACCACCTCACCTTCTAGAAGATCCCCTTCTAGAACTTCCGTGAAGGTTGACCTTTTCTTATCCTTTTGAAATTGTCGCACCCCATCTGTAGAGAATCATGTGGATACGTTGAAAATAATTTTTAGGGAAGAGTGCGATGACCAGGAATCGTCACACCCTACTTATAGTGCAGCCTATGATGACCTTCCTTAATAGGGTTTTTTTTTGAAGAGAAGTCCAATCAATTTCCTCATGAAGAAAGGATATTTTTGGGAACATGAACACATGTTGTCAATGGATCACTAATATGACCAAAATAATTTGTAACATAATTCCCCCCAATTTATGAGGCTGGAACTTGTGTCACCCGAAATACTTTGTAAAATGCATGTGTGTCGGAAACAAGGATCGCATCAGTCGGGAACCTACAAATAGTCAAGCATCAACATAATAATATACCATCATTCGAGTTAGGAATTCCCATACTCAGATTACAAAATTTCAAATGAGTCTTGGACACTAAATATACACTATGGATCCATGTCAAGGTGAATCGACATAGCCACCCAGACTAAATTGTGGATCTATTCTCTAAAATGACTCAGATTCAGACATAGCCATGAGACATATAAAGTAGATCTATGTGTCAATACAAATCATGAGTATACCATTGTAGCCTAGACAAAAATGGTATGATCCAGTGTCTTAATTTTCGTCATTCCTAAGCATGAATCTAACCATGCGATTATAGGTGTTGGAGTCGAACATGGTAGAAACCACTTTATTACTTGTTAATAATGAGAATTGTTAACATGTGCGAGGGAAATAACCAATGATGTAAATGACTCCCAAGGTACCACAGTATAATCCAATGATTGTGAATAAAGGAGTTGAAGTTGAAAACTCGAGAGAATCTTCCAATCAAGGGCCAATTATGTGAACCCACTATCGAAAGGGAAGAAACCTGCCATTGAGGCATTGAAGAAACCTGCCAATGATTTCTATGTCTTAATTCTGTATAATGAGATGAAGTCGACGGGAAAAGACTCATCATAGGAGGGCCTTGATGTATCCCCCATCAATAACATGAACTGAGTAATATATTTGAGATAGATCAAAGGATGAAATGATTCGAAACTAACACAGGGAAGGTCAGCATGGTAGAAAATTTATAACTGCAAATGGCTGACTCAATAGGAGTCTTATTAAGGCTGGACTTCTATTGAACATATGAACGAAACGAAAATGTACTTGCTAGCATTGACTCAAGGAGGACCCAACATATGGACATGGAGATAGTCAAATGAGAGACAAATGTATTTCCCAACCCGGATTCAAATGATGAAGGGGGGTGTCATGTTCAAGAGAGACTATTACTTCCACTAACATGGTTACAAAAACACATTTCTTTCCCAAATTTTCCCCCACCATTTCTGGCGAGTACCTCCTTATTTTTATGCAAGCTTGAGGAGGATAACATATGCTTTTTTATGTAAGATCATCCCGCGGATGATTCCCTTGGAGTATGTTTAACAAACCCTAAGAAGGAGTGGTTTGGTCCCATATGGGTCTTTCGAAGTTTGTTTAACGAGTCCAAAGAGAGAAAACTCAAGGGTTTTTCATGTTTAGAGACTCTAAAAAACACTTAAAGGGGACTCCACAAGTTCCTTTTTCCTAAGTTAATTTGATGAGACCGAAAAAGTGATAATCTACCACCCATCAAATGCTTTCTTCAAATACTTTTATGGAGCATGAAAATAGATTAAAGTATACTCCATGGGTTTCATTTTTTGTGTTACCATGATGAGTACGAAAATACGACAAAATTTTACTTGGTTACATTCTCATTGATTTACAAGCATGAGGAGGAACAAAGACTCTTCTCAAAGCTTTTCCTGAAAAAATCTAAAAGGATTTGTACAGACGACAAATGTATAAAATAAAACCCAAAAAGATGTATCCTTGTTCAAATTCCACTCCTAGATTTCTCACCTTCAAAAAATCAAACACTTCCAATACCATTAGAAGTCTAGGGTTTAGGTGAAATACATAAAATAATATAAAAGATGAAATGGAAAAAGTAAAAAGTTAATAAAATTGGGTAAAAACTTATTTTTCCCATTTCATTGTTACTCCACCCAAACTTTGTTCCAAAACCCCCCTTTTTACCTCAAACTTCCACCACAGATTGTGAGAGGTACGGTTGATCATTTGGTGAACGGTCTCTGCAAGACAGGTAATTTTCATCTCCTTCACTTTTCATGGATTTATTTTTACTTTTCATTGGTTAGAAATGTCTTTTTAGGTTTCATTTTGTAGGGTACTTGTGCTTGGGGGTTGTCGTAGGCACCCAGTATCATGCCCTATGATGACCCAGGGTCATCGCAGGTGATATTTAAGCTACAGTACGATGACTCTGCACTGTATGGGCTAGCTAGCCTACAACATGAGCAAAGAAAAAATTGTTTTAAGATGGTTTTGTGAATAAAAAGTGTCCAAGAGAAAGATGAAGATGTTAATGCCTCTTTCATGTTTGATTTCAAGTTTTCTATAGTAAGGATGTTGGAATGGCGAGAGAGAGAACATGAGGATGAAGATTACTTTGAAGGGAATGAACCGGGGGCAGTAAATGTCCTTGGACAATGTGGACTGCTAAAATTCTTCAAGATCCAAGGCATGAGGGACCAATTGAGATTACTGGAGTACTTATTCCACATGTGGGATGTGGACCAGCAGGTATTCCATGTGGGGGATCATATTCTTGACATAGATATCGAGGATATATATTTCTTGACCGAGTTGTCTCACCGAGGGGATTGAGTTACACTGACGAGTATAAGAGGAGGTAGAGAACCTATGAGCCACTATATTACTTCACATTGCGTGCTAGGTGCTGAGAGACATAGCGGTAAGGTCGTTATTCGAGTTGTCGATGACTTACCTCTATGAACTATCCTATACATGATCGCACATATGGTGGGGAGCGAAACTCCCCATATGGCCCTTTAAAGAGATTTCCAGTATGCACTGGAATGGATGGAGCCCCGAGTTTTCAACTGGAGTGATGGGGTTCTCATAAGCATGAAGAAACAATTGACCAAGTGTAGGAGAGGTGACTTGAAACAATTTGGATACAAATATATTTTGGTTTCCTTCTTCTTGGAGAGGGTTCCACACTTGCACCTACAGGTAGAGTGGGGCATACCGGCCCCACATGATCCAAGAATGAAGAGGTGGTGTGACCTCATGGCTCGACATGTGACTAGGCCTATCGTTAGGTATAATGATGTTTTCTTTAATTGGTTGAGGCCCAAGATGATTATGGTATATGACTATGCATATGTTGGATTGGACTTTTGAGGTGATCCATACCTGGTTCTTCCTGAAGGTTCTCAATGGGGTAACATACGTAAGAATTAAATTTTGTTTTATAATGCTTTTGTAATTTTCAAATATTTCTTTGATGTTTCATATGTGGGACCTCATCGACCTCCAGTTTCATCTCCCATTCATAGGATAGGGGAGAGAGTTGAGGTGGAAGGATTAATCATTGTTGACTACGAGGTTGTAGAGAAAAACTTGGATGGGTTGATAGCGGACATCCCAGATGCCTCCATTGATGAGATCCTGAGGTGTTACCAGTGCCATACAGTGGGCGTATCTGCATCGGTCGACTGCTCTATAGAATAGCATGGGTAGTTGCATGTTATCATGAGTCCTTGATGTTATATTTGTATATGAAGCCATGTGCTTCACATTTTTGACATTTTGGTCTTCGAACAAAAACACTTTTTGAAAAAATTTTATCAATATATATATATATATATATATGAGGCTTCTATTGGCTTGTTGTATATACAAAGTGTGATTGGATTTTATAAATTTCTCAAATGTCTGTCTAACACATAATTAGTCAATGCATCTGTTAATGTATTTAGACATCTAGGAATGTGTTTATATTCAATGTAATCAAAATGACGTTCCAAGGGGAGAATTCATAAATATACCCTTAATAACGTAGGACTTCAAATGGAGTAGATGTTGCTCAACTGTAAGACTACTAATTGTGAATCGAGATGTACAACAAGATGACTGATTCCAAGAGAGAAAACGTCGATCAATGATTCGATGACTACACTGTATTCCATGATATTGTTAGTTGTAGGAGCAAGAAAAACACTGTGAAGTCTAATCAATTCATCTATAGGTGCATAGATTTCCCAAGCAGTAGATGCTAAGTTCTGAGTACTACGAGTAGTGCCATCAGCGAAGCCAATATATGTTAGCAAAGACACCGACATCTGGAAAACAAGCACAATGCAAGGTAAGACGCTGAAGGTCGAAACCAAACAATGAAAAAAGAACGCAAGAGTATGATACACTAAAAGTACAAGCACTCATGAAAAAATGACTTAAGCATAGTAATTATTTAAGTAAATCCCATTTTGGGGCTCAATCAAAGGGATTCCATAATAATCGACTAGCTCATAAGCTCCTTTCTCCAACACACATTTGAAAATGTAAGGAATTTACCACATGGCCTCAAATTTATCGACCCCTAGAAATTTAGGATCCTATTCATAAAGGAGAACAAGATCACCTTCAGAAAAAACATGTTCCTTGACATGATTGTCATATTGGGCTTTAATAGGTTTCTTCTGAGTTTCAATAACTAGGGTGGCATCACGTTGGGTTTCTTCTAATTTCATTAAATACAAAAGGTGCTCTTCTTCAGTGGAGGTATTGGGGAGAATTCCAATGGCTAGTTTCAAAGATGATATTTCACATTCAATCAACAATATAGCCTCAATACCATAATTAGATGGAAAGGTGTAAATCCTGTGACAGACTTGACAGATTTCCTGTAATGTCCCCAAGGCCAAGCCCTATTGTAAATCTTGTTTATGAAATGAATTGTAAATATGTTTTATAGGCTGGTGAGCCAAGATTATATAAGCTAGTGGGATTATGTGATTGTTAGGCTAGAGACCCTAAGGGTTGAAGGCCAAGAGCCTAATTTTGTACATGTATCAATGCAGAACATTAATAAAATATAAACACCGCCGCGTGCAGACTGACCATGATGAATGAGTGATGGGGGACTTAGCTTCCATAGAGTGGGCAAGGGATTAGGGGATGGAAGGTGGGAAAAAGGACTAAGTGTTGAGCCTAGGGGATAATCCTAGGGGCTTAAGTCCTTAGGGAATAATATTTTAATATTATTCCAAAAGACATGTGAATAATATGTTTTATCCTAAGTTCTTTTGGAAGGACAAGCAACTTCCAAATGGAAGGAACATATGTTGAAGGAATGCATGTAGTTGCATGGGTGAAAAGTGTCAACCTAGGAGCATGCAAATAAAATGGCTTAGATGAGTTGTGTTGGGGGTTCCTCCTCCATTCTACCCGACCGTCTGAACCATACATCCCCTGAACCAGAAGCCTGTGTTAATTTTGAGAAAAATTTTGTGTTTGTTTGAAAAGTGGGTACACCCCTTCTCTGTTCTAAAACGTGGATTCTGAATTGACCCCTGCGTGGAAAAATCGTCATGCATCCCTAAGAATCCAGAGTGTGAGTCTATCCTATGTTGCTAGATTGAGAAAAAGGAAGTGTCCCGTCCCTGCTAAGCCTGGTTATGATGTTGCACCATTCTATACCTTCCCTGGGGTGTTTGTGTCTAGATTCCCATTGATTGTGGTGGACATGTAGTGTTTGACCTTGTGTGGCTTGTTGGCCAGTGGTACAACACTCTCTCCAGGTGAGAGAGTGCGCAAAGGAAGGAGAATAACTTCTGAAAGGAACCCTATAGCTGCCATAGAGCTCGAAGACTTCTAGGCCGGTTTGTTGCTGAAACCCAAGGCAAGGGAGGTTAGAAGTTGAAGGACTGTCTAGGTGATAGAGAAGGTTCATACTCCTGGGGTGGAATAGGCATGTGGGGAAGGAGACTCTATGGGCAGTGAGTATGAGTGGCTCCTGGGAGAGAATTCCTTCCTTGTGACCAGGTGTTTTCTCTGTAACCTCAGCCTAGCCTAGGATTCCTTGCCTTGGAGGTGGAGCTTAGTCCCAGCTTGGGGGTGACCCATTGTTGAGCTTGATGAGTAGTGTGGTCTAAGGCTAGGAGGTTCATGGAAGGCCTTCACCTGGTTGGTGTAATTACCACCATTTCAAAGATAAGTACCATATGATGTTTTAATTACGTTTCTGCATGTCTGTGTATTTATATTTATCATGTATTTTGTTGTGCATATGAAGTAATGTTAAAGCCATTGATTATTTATAGTAGTAGTAATTCTTATGGTTACTTTGAGTTTAAATGTGTTTCATTTTCTTAAGTGCATGTCTTATATATAGAATTAAGTATGAGATTGTTATTCTGTGAAGTAGCGCCCGCCCGGCCCGGAATGGGGCTGTTACAGAATGGTATAAGAGCATTATAGTATGAAAGCGTGCTACATGTCTAATAGGCACATAGTGTAAAATAAACATCGTGTGCCAAGTTATCTTATGAATTCCTATCATCCGTCGAAGAATATTAATGAGAACTTTGTTGATTGCTTCAACTTGGCCATTGGCCTGTGGGTAATAGGGGGTTGAGATTTCATGGTGGAGACCCAAATTTTCAGTAAGTTCGGACATCATGAAGTTCAGAAAATGACTACTGTTATCAGTAATGATAGCTTGAGGGATACCAAACCAAGTAATGATATGATTGAATATGAATAATGCTGTAGTTTTCCCAGTGTTATCAAATGTAGGCATCGCCTCGGCCCATTTAGTGAAATAATCCACAGCTACAATGATGTATCCATGCCCCCTGACCGAGTGAGGGTTACATGTCATGAAGTCAATGCCCCATTTGGAAAATGGACCAACAAAAACTACAAGATGTAAAGGAGCAGGATGAGATCTTATCTTGTTATTATAAGTTTGGCAAGCATGTCATTTCTGAACAACATTGATGCAATCCTTAAATAAAGAAGGCTAGAAATAACCCACTCATAAGATACTTTGGGAAGTGCCATACCCAAACATATGACCACCACATGCTCCAGAGTGACAATCATTCAAAGCTTTCTTGGCTTCATTGTAAGTGAGAAATCGTCGAAAAATCAAGTCAATACCATGGGGATAAAGTGTATCACCAATAATAATGTATTTTCGAGCTTGATAGTGTATGCGACAACGATTTGTACTAGAGAGACCAGGCCAAAAAGTTTGAGTCTGGGGATATATAATTTTATCTTCATACCATATGTCATCATAACTAATAAAAAAAAAGGATTCATCAGGTAAGGAATCCTCTTCCACACTTCCTATCTTAGTGGAGGGAAGGTCACATATTAGTTCAACGAAAACCAAATATTTCTTAGACTTAGCATGTTTGAACTCTAAGTCAAACTCCTGGAGAATAACTATCCATTTGGAGTACTTGCCCCCTAGAAATTGTCGCATAAGGATATGATACATAGGGTTGAAACCATAAATAATGGTGGTTTTGTGTAATAGGATATAATGATGAAAACATTTGACAACTTGAACAACTGCCAAGGCCAAATTCTCCACATGGAGTTATTTGGTATCGGTAGTTGTGAGACTCTGAATCAAATAGTTTATCACATGTTCATAATGTGACTCATCCTCTTGGACTAAGACCATGGAAATGGTAGAGTCCAAAGAAGATAAGTAGAGGAAATAATATCGGCTATAGTCAGGGGGGAATAGTAATGGTGTATAGGTTAAAGGAAAGTTTCAAATCTTCAAAATCTTTGTTTGTGGTATCGTCCCATAAAAACTCATAACCTTTCTTAAGTAGCCGATTGAATCCTTTCATAAATTAAGTGTAATTTGGGATGAAATGATGTAAAAAGTTTTCCTTCCCGTGCAAACTTTGGAGCTGGCATAAAGTGGAAGGAGGAGGTAGATTAAGGATAGCCTCAACCTTCAATGGGTCTACATAGATCCCATGTATCGACACAATAAAAACAAGTAGTCGGTCTAACTCCACACAAAAGACACATTTGTGTGGGTTTAAGAGGATACGATAATAACGACAACGTACAAAAATGGCCCTCAAATGTGTTGGGTGGTCTTGACGATGCATGGAATGTGTTGGTAGATCATCAAGATAAGGTTTCATGATGTTCTTAATATCATGGAAAGCATAATACATAGAACGTTGAAAATTTGTGCTAGCATTGTTGAGACCAAAGGGTAATTTCCAGTAGGCAAAGGTCACCCAAGGGAAAATAAAAGTGGACTTGTGTTGGTCCATGGGTAAAATGTTAATTTGATTATAGCTAGAGAAACTATCAATCAAAGAGAAGTTCTCACTTCATGCATAATCGTCGATCATCTCGTCAATGAAGGGGGTTGGCTAATTGTCCTTACGACAAGCCTTATTTATGTCTGTATAATCTACACAAACATAGATGGTACCCTATTTCTTATTCATCGAAACGATATTGGATACCCAATCAGTCAAAGCCATAGAATAGATAAAGCCAAATTTAAGAAGTTTTTCAAATTCAAGCTTGATAGAAACAACTTTACATGGGTGCACTGGGCGAAGTCCCTATCGAACATGTTTAGCATCCAGGTATGTCTTGATCTCATGGACAACGATATCAGGATCAATACCAGGCATCTCTTCATAACTCTAGGCAAAAACATCACATAATTATTGGAAAAGGGCTTTGTATTCATGGACCACATCGATAGAACAGGAAGCTCCAATGTGAAGATTCTCCATGACCCCAGGTTTAATAGATATGTCGAGAGGAATGGTAGGTGAAATTTTTCTCAATTTCCCTTTGTACAAAACATCGTGTGATGACTCAGGAACTGAGGAAATAACCACAATGGTCAACAAAGCCAAAATATGTTGGTAACTCTCTATGGTGTCGCATTCTAGGAAGATAATGGATCGATGATATCCATCATCCCAGGGGGTGTATTCCATACACATGACTAACATGATCATATCATCAATAGGAAATATCACAAGAAATGGATCAGGAGATGAATCACAGAGAGGAGGGGAAAGGGTTGTCGATTGAATAGCTTGGTAAGAGGATTCAATTGGAATTAAAGGCATCTTGTCATCATAATGAGATTAATCACCAGGGCTAGGTACCAACCATGGGTAATTTGATGCAGAGGATTCATGAACGGTGGTGAATATCATGTTAATAGAAGCAATGAAAGGAGGAGGAATATCGGGTGGTGGGATTGGAAATGTACCCATCAAAGTAGAATCTTTCAAAAGACCCACGTCGACATTCTCATAACCAGGAGGTGTCCTTGAAATGAAGAGAATGTTGCTAGTACAGGAATCAGAATTACATAAGTCCAATTGGTCAACAATAACAACTTTTCCTTGGTGGGGGAAACATACCACATGGAAAAGGGTAGACACAATTGCACGCATGGAATCAATCCAACTATGGTCAAGTAAAATTTTATAATCAAGAGGTGCATTGAAGACCTCAACCTCAACATTGACCGATTTACCTTACAACGTAATAGACAATGATGAAAGAACACTGTAGGGTTTAAAGCCTATACCATTGAAAGCCTTAATTGTATTGTGTGATTCGATGAGGGTAGGAGAGGCCATGGTTTTCCAACAAGTAACAGACATGATGCAAGTGGAGGCTCCTTCGTCAATAAAAGTTCAACAAATATTCTTATTTTCAATGACAACTTGGATCTAGAATGATAATTAAGGAGGAAGCCTTGGAACATGATATTCCAAGTCAAAGATTATGAGATTAGTATCCATGGAATCAAATCCACCAATGGCCTTTAACAATGCCTTTCATTGAGCTAGGAAAATTTGAAGGACTTCGAGAGATGACATCACCAAGGGTTATTTTGCAAGATCTTCTACAATGTTGTAGTTTTGTGCAGCACGAGCGTGGGGGTTAAACGCAGACTTTTGAACAATGCCCTTGGGAGGAGGGAGAAGGAATGTATCGAGACCCTCTCGTTCGAGATGAAGAGGACCATTTGGAGGTGAATTTGGGGGAGAAGGTTGACCCAATGAAGGTGGCATGTCGTTGACTTTCTCTTTTAATGAAGAGTAATCCTTGGCTCGAGATGCGACTACAACTTCGTTCTTTTTAGAGTCACTAGTACATAGAGTCACTAGTACACATAAGGACATAGGATGAAGTAGAAGGAGTAGCTTGGTCATGAATGACCAGTTGGGCTTGTTGTTGAGAAGGGAAAGGTTGTGACAAAGGGGTAGGTGTATAAGGTTTCCCGATCCCTTGAAGGAACTTAGTAACTTTGGCATGTCTTAGAAAATCTTTCGTGTAATGATCGGCACCATAGATATGATAGGGGTAACGAGGCTTACGTTTGTCTTTCTCATCAGTGGTTTTTGTTTTGTATTTATCATATTGCAGATTATTATTCTTTTCCTCCTTGTTCTTACCCTTTCCTTTATTTTTATTTTTATTCTTTCCGACAGGCGTGGATTGACATAATTAACTTCAACAATTTTACCGGTGGAAGGAGTAGGAGTAGGAGTATCTTGTGCATTAGAATGATTGGATTTTGGATTGGTGTGACTGGCATGCATTGACTAGGTCTCAGCGTGGAAGGTTCCAATTACACCATTAACAACATGAGAGGATGTTGGAGGTTTTGGGGTAGGGTTTGTGGAAGGACGAGGAGCATTAGGGATCAAATCGTAAAGTGTTCCCGTTTGCGAATGAATGAGATCAAGATATTGAGAATGACTAATCACCTTTTCTTTAGTGACAAAACCACCCATGGAGACATCACGAGCGATAGGTCCAATGAGTGATTTGGTAAACCACTCGATTAATAATTGATTAGGAAGAGGAAATTTGATTAAAATTCTTCTTCTCCTCCACTCATGGATGTGATAAAAAATATGAGAAGAGGAAGATTTCTTGAAAGAACTCAAAATTTCCATTCTTGTCTTGTATCAAATTGGCAACTAGTAATGTGTCAGAAAGGCCATGTCTAGGGTGTTTAAATCATTGAATAAACTTCAAGGTAACTCAATGTACCATTTTGTTTCCGAACCAGTGAGATTTTGTTGGAAAATTCGTAGTCTGATGGAGTCATCCATCAAGGAGTTAGATGAACACCACAGATGAAAATTCATAACATGATTATTAGGATATTCTCCTACTCGACCATCAAATTTAGGGATGTCGAATGGTAACTTGGCCAGTACGATGTGCCAATGAGGAGAGTGTAATATAGGATCATTCAAAATCCTAGATAGATCAGGTAAATAAAAAGTGTCTAGGAAAGGAAACTATCGGTTCACTTGTGGAAACTAGTAGTTTTGAGGGGGAAGTCGTGGGTATACCAGTAGGACTGTAAGCAGTCTACAAATAATTTGAAATTCCTACCAGACTCGAATGTGGAGGGTTTTGGGACATATAGCCCATAAGGTTGGGTTGTGTAGAGGGGATACCTTGGTAAGGGAGACTAGATTGAACGCCCTGACCCCAAGTGGGATTCAGGGAACCTGGATATGATTGACCAAAGTTAGGGGGTACAAAATCATTAAATTGAGGATATTTCCCCCCAGATGAGTGTGTATTTACTTTGGAAAGAAGGCTCCAAAGGTGGGATTATGATCTAGGTTTGTTATCTCCATACAGTGGGTTATGGACTCCAAAGTGAGGTTTTCCCCCAAGTGGAGGTTGTGCCCCAATTTGAGTTTGAACCCCAAATTTGGGTTTCTCCCCATCTTGAGGTTGACCTCCAATAGGAATATGGTAACCAAAAGTGAACAAATGACTAATGCCTCCAATTGGATTGGAGGAGGAGGAACATAAAGCCCTCCAGAGAGAACCAAGGTAGGTGTAGGAACAAAGCCAACAACAACATTATACCCAGGAAGAACAAAAATTCTGGATGGAACCTGGGTAGGGATAACAACATAAGCATTCAGAGCTCTATGCTCAGGGGGAAGTGATGTATTCGATATAGATGGAAGTGGTGTCCCAATCAAATATTGGGAAATAACCACATTTCTGATAGGAATCGTGGTAGCTTGCGGGACCATAGTAGAATGGGCCATCTGAATAGTAGGGATCGAGTGAGAACCAATCAATATTTGGTCTGAAATGATGGTGGCACTACTGATAGTACCAATGAAAAGGTCCAAAGGTACCATGTAGGTGACGGATATCTCAGGCAGTTGTGATACCATAGGTCGATCGTGACTCGCTCCTAGGTTACCATAAAGGTCACGCACTGTCAAAGGAACATAATGAGGAATGGAATTTCCAGTAGTGTGAGTCGAGGTCCTAAATTATTCACTATGAAAAAGTGGATCCTCTACTTCAGATCCTGTGTTAGGTCCAGTAGACACTCCAATATTATCATCAACAACAATCTCTCTATCCAACGTCATGCGAAGTATACATGAGTCTGGCCTAAGAGGGGGGAGTCTAAAAGCCTATAAAGAGTCTAAAACAATTCAAAATCATTCTAAAGAGTGTGATCTTCCAAATTTAGAAGCTACCTCATTGTTGACTACTCCCTATGGAGAGCCTTCTAGTGAGTTAGGAGGCAAGGGTTGGTAACCTTTCGTATCTTCTAGGGGTAGCCCTTACATCCTATGTGAATGACGAAGGCCAATGTTTATTGAGACAAGTAAAGAATGAAATGAATCTATGGACGACTAGAGGAAACAAACAACACTCACTAATAACATCTAGGAATCAAGCCAAGCAAACAAACCTTATTATTTTGAAGTCACTAGTTGGTGATGAAATCAAGACAAGAAGGGGCCAGAATAAGTGGGTGGAAATGTTACATTGATGACCTACTTAACGGACTTACACCCTAGTGCAATATCCCACACATAATCGTGGGTATACCCTCCAAGGAGCCCGAGTGAGTTTGGCCAATGTCGATTCCAAGTACTATGAAGACTTTCCCCTCCACAGTCACCTCATGTAAACACCCTGAAGAGATAGGCTACTAAGGTTACCAACTACAACATTTATTCATGGGGAAATAGTCGACAATTTGATCCACACACAAGGGAAGGTTATCTAGCCCAAAATCAACTTGAAAGGATTACACTCATCATTGTGGGTATATCTTCAAGAAACCCCCATAATACGCACAATCTCTACACTAAGACCAACAAAGCAGGGTGAGTAACTCTGCTAGTCTTAATTCAACCTCAAGTTTGACCCTTGTGTGAGAAGGGATTCCTAGGACAAAATGTAGCAATTGTATTTGAACTCTCCCTATCACAAGATACTATTGTGTGTTTTGATTCTTTGGAGAGTATACCTCACAACCTATTCCAAAGCGTTATCCTAGCTAATGTTGGTTTAAAAGATCCATAGAAAATAAAAGTTACTGATTAAATTTTAGATTTACGATGTATTTTAGAGGTTGTTGCTTACTCAAAAAGGAGATGGAAATGAAACTGTTGATGTTATGACCTTGACCCAATAAAATGCAAAAAGAGATGAATGTGCAATTTTCAGTTCAATGAACTCTAGTTACAATAGGGATAATGTATTTTTCTTTTGAAGTACAACAAGCTACTAATTGCTATTCCTTAATTTTGAATGAACACAATTCCAAATAATCATGAACTACAAATTTTCCAATTTCTTCTTATATTTCAAATGTAAAAAAGTTTCTTATAAGAGATTGCTAAAAAGAATAAATGAATTCAATTCTTCCTTTCTAACATAAAATCAGAGATATGATAACAAAAGGAAAATGCAGCCTAAGAAAATCAAGACACTCTCAATATCATTCCCAAATCAAATTCACAATGTAAACAAAATGAAAAAGACAAGGAAAACTCTTGACATAAACAAGCAAGAAGTGTTTCTTAATCAACAAAAAATCTGACAAATAAAATGAATCCAAAAATCAAGAAAAACCAAAGACCCTTTGTCAAACAAGCACTCAGATGAAGATCCAATATTATATCCTTGTGACAATGAGTATGAGAAAAAACTTGCAAAAATAAAAGAAAGACTTTCAATCACTGAAAACCAACCACAAGCAAGCTCTAAACTCAAGAATAAATCAATCATGGGCATAGGAATTTTACCCCGGGATTTCAAGACAAATCTTGGTGGTGAAAGGCAGAATGACTCACTCCATCCAAACCTACAGGATTCGTCGCAGGTTGGGTGTAAGACACAGTGCGATGAGAAAGTGTTGTTGTAGGCCATTGGTAGAGGAGAGTGCAATGTCTTCGCACTAGAATGGCTAAGCATAGGGAAATGAGAAAGGGTCATCGCAGGATGTCAGTAAGGTACAGTGCGAAGATCATTGTAAATGTTGAAAAATTTGGAGAAAGACAAAAAATCCAAAAGAAATTCTAAACCCAAGGAGTCTGAATGGATCACCCACGGACTCAGAGAATGAAAATTATCGGACGAAGGCAGGATAAAGGAAAATGGGTAGAAAAAAATCAAAAGGAGGTCGTATTCGCTAGTGGAGTCTCCAATTTTGTTATGGGACTTATCGGTAAATGTGGACATAAATAGATCTCCCTATATCCACCTATATTTAGAATAAAACAGAACCGGTCATGACGCTTTCCCTAAGGTCTAATCATTGAGTTTACTATCAAATGAAAAATAGGCGATATATCATTTAAATATTTGTTCCTCTTGTCATTGTCATCCTAGCTCCACTCCATTTCTCCTGTGATATTAGATCTTCAAGAGAACACAAGCCAACCAAAGTGAAAGCAATATAGAATACTCAAAGAGAACCTATTTATGTGATCAAGGAATCATACAATAAAACGAGATAAGTTTTACGGGAAACAAACATATCGATGTATTATAAATAATGAAAGTGGATATTACAACCAAAGCCTTGATGTTGCAAGGTCCCCTTCCGATGACCCTTTTCTCCAACACAAACACTTTCTCCAAACTTGAATGAAGAGGATCCACAATGACTTGGTGAAATGAAATGAAGCTCTCAATAATGACCCAATGCAAAATTCTCCATACAATATTAGCCGATTCAACTTTCATTAACCTTTCTTAACCTTTTCCATGAGAAATCCATCCTTATATAGGGGAAAGAGAGATGGTTAAAGCGATTAGAATGATCCCACCAAATAAAATAAGTGAGTAGGATCCCAACCATATGGATTCCACCTCACCTTCTAGAAGATTCCCTTTTAGAACTTTCATGAAGGTCGACCTTTTCTTATTCTTTTGACATCATCATAACCCATTTGTAGGCTATCTTGCACAAACATCACAAACTAGTTTTAGGGAAAAGTGTGATGACCAGGCATCATTTCACCCTGCTTATAATGAAACATGTAATGACCTTCCTTAATAGGGTGTTTTTTGGAAGAGAAGGCTAGTCACTTTCCTCATGAAGAAAGGATATTTTTGGGAACATGAACACATTTTGTCAATGGATCACTAAGATGACCAAAATAATGTGTAACAACCTCTCTCTCTACCCCCTCTCTATTTTTCTCTCTCTCCCTCTCACACTCTCACACACTCTCTCTATTTCCCTTCTATTCCTTTTTCTATCTCCCTCCCACACATACTTTCTACCCCCCCTATATTTCTTCCTCTCTCTCCTTCCCACAGTCTAACACACTCACTCTCTACCTCCCCTCTTTTTATTCCTCTCTTTCCCTCCCACACTTTCTATCCCCCCTCTATGTATTCCTCTCTCTCCCTCTCACATGCTAACACACTCACTTTCTACCTCCATCCTTTGTCTACCTTTCTCTACCTCCACTCTTTTTCTACCTCTCTCTCCCTCCCACACTCTCTCACAAACACTTTCTATCCCCCTTATATGTATTCCTCTCTCTCCCTCCCACACTCAGACAAATTCACTATCTACCTCCCCTCTTTGTCTTCCTTTCTCTCCCTCACACACTCTCACACTTTAGCAAGAGTGGTACATTGCAAGGAAAGGCATGCTAAGGCAAGATATTCCCTTGACCTAGACCTCACAAGGCATGTCAATACCTAAACCTAGACATAGGCATATACTTAGACCATGACCTATACCTAGACTTATACCATTACCTAGACCTAGACCTAGCTTCACTATGCCTTACACTATCACATATACTCCCTATGTATATCCACTTGTTTCGACTCTCTCCCTCTCTCTCTGGATCCATCTATTTATCTCCCTACTCCATCCCTC
>JZKD02S1819170.1:1240097-1275791 GCA_000966675.3 Picea glauca
AAGGAGGTTGCCCCCTCGAAGAGGCTTATTATCTGAAATTATCTCTTTTTCAAGGCGTTGAGTACTTTTTCTGAGGTTTTTCTATGCTATATTGATATTTGGTTCTTAACATCCTGGGTCTAAACCACTGTATAATATCAGGGGAGACAGGAGATTCAAAACTTTATTCTTCCAAAAAATGACTAGGAGAGGGGAAATCAATAGGAAAACTCCCAAAATTTAAACTTCTAGAAACTCCAACAGATGGTATAACATGAGAATTAGAAGTAACTACTGGAGATTTCAAATAAGAATCATGTAACTTACCAAAATTGCTTGCTACAACAGTCGCAATCCGCTCTTGAGGGGTCTTTCCTTTTCTGATAATTTTCTTTGGGTTAGATTCAAGTGTCTCTAGATGCAGCTAAGGAGTATACCTCGTGTGTATACCCTTTAGAGACACAACTAAAATAGAGGAGTCACCAGTTTCAAGTTACAATCTTTAAGGTACTGATTTCTGATGCACCTTAAAAATCAGAATTTCATCGTCGTTCATACCCAGGGAAATGTATTCAATTCGTTCCCCGGAAATGGTGCCACTAATGTTAGCACTGAGAGTCACCCTCA
Organism: Picea glauca; assembly: GCA_000966675.3. Classification (NCBI taxonomy): domain Eukaryota; kingdom Viridiplantae; phylum Streptophyta; class Pinopsida; order Pinales; family Pinaceae; genus Picea; species Picea glauca. The sequence goes on from JZKD02S1819170.1 coordinate 1,240,704, forward strand.
TATTGCAAGAGGATAATCCCAGTACCCATAAAAATGTTTGGTGGATGTTGGTTTTATGAGTGGAGATGAAATGGACAAAAATCAGTACATAAATTATTCTAACATAGAAACTGGGTAGGCAATGCACAGGGAAGTTAGGGCCTCATTAACTTCAATCAATGAATTGAGTTTAAGGGTGAGCAGAAGAAAGAATTAGTGATAAATTGGACAATTCTTTCATGGGAATCAAGCTTTCAAGAATCTTGGTGAAGAAAAATGAAGGTTCAAGAGAACTCTTGAAATCAAGCTTCAGACACTGAAATATGTCACAGGAACACAGTCACAACAACATAATGATCAAACCTACATCACAATGCAACTATGACAACTCGAATGGATCCTCTATGCTCGATCCTTTCAATGTAAGAGGGAATAAGACAACAAAGAACATGACTAAAACTGGTCACATAAATACTGTAATCAAACCTACATTACAATAAAACTACGAACCTTGACTGGATCCTCCATGCCCGAGTCTTTTAGCACAGTTTTTATAGAGAAATGAAAGAAGTTGACTTCTATTAATGTGAAAGTATCAAATTTTATGAATAACCAAAGAACAACTCTGGACTCAAAACATTACAAAAAATAGGGAGCTCTTCTCAACCAGTTGACGACCTTAACAAAATATAAAAAAACTACCTATTTATACTCAGACCAATCCACCACTACCAGGAGTGTGACCTAGATACTACATTCAAAGCCTTCCTTCTACATTTTATTTTTTCATACTGAGCATGCATCCTTCTATCATATGTGAGCTTAGATCATCATGTCTCTGCAAGAAAATATGTCTATGGGAGCACCACAGGATGACGGTTCAGTCTCTACAATCAGACTTTCCATGCCTTCCATTTATGGAGTCAGTCGAGGTTTCAACCACCAGTCCTTTCATTTATTAACTGAACCCTCAAGATCGAGACAAGGCTTAGTGCCTATGGGGTGTCCATGCACTACTCATGGATTGGATGCTATATGAGCACATGATTATGGGGCCATAAAAAATGGTTTGAACTACCACCACTTTTGGGCCCGCAATCCACCACCTTCTACTACATATCACTTTCGCCAAACCATGGTTTCAATTGTGGGATCACTCAATAACTTTATCTATCAATCAATTTTCATCCCCACAATGAAGCGTGGCCATCGATCGGGTATCGATCTACGATCTGGGTGCACCTACTAGATCTGGTGCCACCACTTGATTTTATACGCCTTCCAACTTTAGGATCTATTAAAATGGTGATTTGGGGTGGGGCACTTCTTTTTGGGTTGAACAATAACACCTCTGGAGGTCTCTCTAATGTGGAGGCCTGACATCACTATGTTTATATGTCTGGACATAGGGGTGACATGTGTCACTCGAAAACAGGCTGAAGACACCTCTGAAAATTCTTGAAAAGAGTGCCATGTGTGAGCGTTGGACAGATGCCACGTGTCATGACTTATAAGGTTGCCCCATGTTTATGCTGATGGCTGCCACGTACTTTGGACTTCGAAGAAAGAGAGGGGTCTATAGGTAGAGTTGGCATAAATATGGGCTCGGAGTGATGTGGTGACCTAAAACAAATGTTGAAGTTCTGAAGTGAATGACAACCATCTATTTGAGGAGGACACGTGACACTTGATTCTTAACTATAGGAGAAAATGCTCTAGATGAAACCAGGAGTCGATATGCCGAAAACATGGAAGCTTGGATTCCCAAAGCAAATAATGTTTGTCTGATCTGAAACAATGCATGTTGCTTGATCTTTGACTCTGGGCTTCGAATCTTCGAGACTTCGGCACTTCGGGACTTCTCAATTCTTAACTCCCACAATCCTCCACAATGTAAAATTCCAAAGTGAGGGATCTACCTCCACATGTCCCCTTTAATATCTATGGATCCTTCTCTCTTCAGGCTTCGAGACTTTGGGAAAATCAAATCTCAAACCTGGGTTTCCTTCATGTGAATTTACCTGAAGATAGTGATTTGATGATGCGTGGCCCTCGTGGATCAACGACTGAGATGATTTCAAATCTCTGGACTTCAGAAATACCAAATTTAAAAACTCATCTCCCTTCGAAGTTTGTGGACTTCTACCGCATGTCCCCATTGATGGATGGTTCATATTTACTTCGGGACTTTGACACTTCGTCACTTTGAGACTTTTCAATACTTGAATTCCACGATTCTCCGGAGCACTGAATTTCGAAGTGAGGGATCTGACTCCATGTGTCTTCTTTCTTTAGATGACTCAAATCATTTTGGGAGTTTAGGATTTGGTTCTTCGGGAAGTTTGCACACTTCTCACTTCAAATATCCCGAAGCCCATTTCCATGAACCCTTAAATCAACATTTAATACCATGTAAATCAACATTTAATTGTCAACCCGGGGAGGTAGACTTAGAGGAACCAACACTATATGTTCAGGGTTGAAGAGAGAGTTTCAAGAATGTCAATATACTTCAAAAGAAACTACTTAAAGAAGCTATACTAATATGCCCTGTCCTGCACTCGTTCTGCACTAATCCTGCACTGATCCTACACTAGTTCTTTACCAATCATAAAATGTGCTTCCAGGCATATAAAAGCTCTGCTGAAAATTAACGACATGAAACAAACTTCTGCTACTTATCACTCCCCATTCACTTATCAATTTATATTGTAATGAAATGAAACTCAACATAAATCTCACGCTCACAACTATTGCTCTGCATTACTAAATTAATGAGCAATCAAAACTGAAAACTAGAATCTTATTCTTGCTGAAAGATACCATTCAAATCTAGATCTAAAAACTATACTAAATGTACACCTCCACCCTTGTCTCAATCGAAGGGGGCCTTGCCTTCTCTGTCCACAGACTGGCTCAATCAATGCATATTAAATATAACTAACAACAAACTCATAATGACAGAAATCAAATAAATGAAAAACTCTAATTATTTTATTAAAAGAAGAACAATGCAAATACCAGATGAAAAACTATCTATCTCTGCCATTATATTTCTATTCTCTATTCTACATACTATCTCCCTTATGTTCTTTATCTTTGAATACTATCCCCCATATTTATTCACAAATTCCTTCCATCTAATTTACGTTTTTCTCTATCAAGCATAGAAACTCTTATATAGAGTTTTGGATCAGTTACAATTATGTTTTGGTTCCTTACTCTGTGCCTCTTGATAAGCATTATATCAATTACATGTGCACCTGAATGCTTATGCGCCCCTTAAGATAGGATGTAAGGTCCTATCTAACAGATCTTATAAATTCATAAATTTAAATATAACATTTCTATTATAATTGTTCAGCAAAATAATAGTTTACAGTTTACGACTCAACAAAATTCAAAATGGGCAGTGTTGTTCTAGAGTCTGTACTTAAGGCTTTAAAAAGTACAGTGTCTAGGCATCTAAAAGTTAGTAATGTGTAAAAAGGGAGGAGAGTATAAATTCGGGAAAGGAAGCTAGGGTTAATTTCTAGGTTCTCATTGTCTAACTTCCAACTGTTCCTGGATGTTTATATCCCTTTTGATTGCATCCCATGAACATTCAAGTTCTACCTAGGTGTTGGTTGTTTTAAGTATAGTATAAAAAATATTTAAAGCATATGGGTTTGGTATGATAAATTAGGTTCAACATTAGATTGTCTTACGATGGGGATAGTCATAGAGGAATAGAAAAACTTAAAAGAAATCTAAAGGTTTTTTACACTGTATCAATTTGATCTTATAAAGAGAACTTTGAAATTAATGTTAAGAACAAAATGCAAACCAAAGGCCTTTTTCCGTAACTGTGCTATATTTGGAATAAAAAGTGTGTGAAATATGAGAAAAACATTTAGTTGTTTATAAAGTAAGGCTCCTATCAAGGGAGAATCTCACTCCTTAAACAGAGGAAGAAAATAGACTGAGAAGGAATCTGATGAAGTATAAAATATGACCACTTAAAGGTTCACAGGTCTTGTATCTACTGTTAGCCAATACAGAGGAAAAAACGTTATCGATATAAATAAACAGAATTTAACCACCACAATAGAAGTTTTACTAAATTGCAGTGCCACATTCATTAGATGTATATAAGTGAAATAAAATTGAATATGAATAACAAAGAGAACAAACTCATAGCACAATCATGATGGAATCAGGATTCTCCAGATTGCTTTGTATTAATTCAAAAAAGAATATAGCCTCTATTACAATTGAGCAAAAAGGTCCAGCCCTGTTTCCCTTCACAAAATGTATATTTATACAGATTTTATATGTTGGAACCTCAATCGTTCCAGAGGTTTTCGGTTACAATCAAAAGAGTTAAAATGTTTGGTTTCTTTATCTCTGTCCTCATTTCATACCAGAAACCTACCTCTTCACCTGCTCCGTGCAAATGATGCACTTCTCTACCAACTGTGATATCATCTTAGAAGGTTCTGCTTGGTTATTGGCCTAAAAAATATAACAGTCTTTCACCAATTGTGGCAACCTTCCTTCGACCTGCTGGTCTTTGGCGCTGATAGAACACAATAATATACTTGGTTTAATTAGCCATTTATCTATTTGAACTATGTCTTCCTGGGTTATTTGTGAAATTTCAGCTTATTCTCTTTCTTCACTTTCCTTGATATTTAGCAGATATTTGGCTATATTGATCCAACCCAGTATCTCAATGCTACTTTCACCATCAGAACCCAACCACATCCCATCTAACAAACCTAATGTTTCTTCACAAGATTTTCTTATCTCCTTAGCTTGTTGTCTACCTTCAGATATCTTTTTCTTCCATTCTTTCAACAAGATGTTTCCCCTGGTCTTCTCTGAGATAGGAAAACTAGAACTACTGCTTATTTCCTTTCTCGTCGTGCCTATAATATCCTCTTGGAACGCAACCAAAGCCGTTTCGACTTCCCTTTCTCTGAGAGAGAGGTTCTCCAATATCTGATCAATGAGTTGGAAACTACTTTGAATCATTTCTACTTTAACAAGCAGACCTTGCAGCGCCACCAGTAACCTTTTTCTGATTTCTAATGCTTGGGATTGAAATATCCCGATATCAATTACCTGGCCTTCGACTAACTCTAATTTGGCCCAAAGTTTCTCTATCAACTCTCCTTGTTGAACTACCTGTATCTGACTTGTATGAACCATCATTTGTGTCTATTTGAGATCAACTTTGAGCCACTCGATTTCATTTAGATCATCTATTCTAGCTTGCTCCAAAGTTGCAGTCGCCTAATATTTGGGAAGAGCTTTTGTTGTAGCTAGTTTAGCCTCTAATGTCTTGATTATACGATTTTTTCTCTTCAGCTGATCTTTTAGGGTCCCGACTGAATATTGGTTTGTCGTAGAAAAAGAACCCAATGTTCCTACTATTTGCATTGCAAATTCTTCTTTCTTCATTGTTCTTCAATCGGTTATAATTTTAAATTTCTTAGATACAGTACCTTCCTCTTGGTAGAGTTCTTGTCTCATGATAGCCTATATCTTCTTATCGAAGAAGAATTCATTCGGAGGTATCTCTTCCACTTATATGGGTGCTAATTCTTCACCAAAAATCCAACCTGCATCTGGTATTCCCTTTGTTGACTATAGGGGAGTAACCGAAACAATGGGATTACTGACCTGTTTAGATGATTTCCCTGGAGTAACGAATGAAGTTGGATCTCTTGAAGGATCGGAAGCCTTGGCTTCCTATTTTGGGGCCCAAGCTTGCTCTTCCTTATATTTTTGTTCTTCCTAGCCAGCTGCTGAATCTTTGGAGCCTTTGGCCTTCATTTTCTACACCTCTACAGTTGTTGGATTCTCGCACCGTAATATTGGGGGAAGGTAGCTCCACCTATGTTCTTGGAAATTGAAAACCTCAGCCCTCTCTTCGGGTGACAGGGTTTGTATTCGAGCCAAAACCTCGACATACGACCTCGCGCCTCGAAAAATATCATAATGAGGTGAATTCTCATGCTCAAACATTTTAAGGCCGCAGCTAGCTAAGTGATTACTGACGACGCTCTGTGGGTCGTGTTTCTTGAATTCAATATTGACTAATTTTATATCTTCTAAGGCTGCTACCTCGGCCTTTGCATGCCCTAAATCTAATAAAGAATAGGTGTTTAAATGTATGGGGAAAGGTGGCCATACCTTCTTTGAAAACCCCTTCATCTCTTTACTTATGCCACCAATCACAGTTTGCATGGCGATCTCATGACATGCCAACCTATTGGGTATAAACAATGGTATATCATGTGGAGGGATAGAAGCTCCAAAAACCTTGAGGTATGAAAACTCTTCCTCCATGTACCAGTCGGTCACCTTGCTCAAATTGGTATGAAAAGTCCGTTGCTATCTGCTCTGAACTTCGCTGGGTGTGAGACCCAATCCTTGATCAAATCGGATAATATTTTTGTGTATTGCTCGCATCCTTCTGTTTAAAACCCTCTAGAAACTCTACATTGTATGTGAAGTTTAGCATGGGTGGTAACTTATACATTGCCTGTAAGTTTTCTGGTCTAAAGGTCCCAACAGTGACCTTTTGCTCGCTGATGATGGTCCTGGAAGGGATATCTACATGATCTAACACCCATCGTATCATGTCATAGTAAGGTAGAAGACGTGGCCTGGCCGCTAATTTGTGCATCCTTCCTGGACGATGATCTTGTATTTGGTAGTCATGTCATCTTTCTCATTATCACTGGAATCATCCGAACAGTTCACCAAATGTGATTGCAAAACCTCTGAGATGTATGACCAGGTTCGTACGAAATCAATGCTTCGAGGTGAAGTATACGAAACATTATCAGAGCCTTGTCTCAAAATCTCAGCACTTGTCTTGGAAGCCTTTCGCGAGGCCATGACAGAAGATTGTGACTTAGCTCTCCTGTAATAAAAATGCATATACATACAGAGATCAGTTTTGTTGAGAAAAACTTGTCTCCGCAGGATAGAAATGAGTTTTATGAATAGAACAAAAAGGAAAAATATCTATATCTTCGATCGTTTAAAATCCGTGTATCCTTATGAACAAAATGGTCAAATCATATTTAGAGACAAATTTAGCAATAAATACCCTATCCTTACTTGTCATTTCACCTCATTTCCATTTAATGCCATAAATTTCGATAGTTTGTGACACAAGTTGGCGCAAGGAAAATTCAAAATTACCTCATAGATTGTGCATATTATTATTTGTATTGAACATTGATTAAGCTAGCTTAGCTTTTTTTACTAAGCTTAATTAAACATTAATCAACCTTTCGACATTCGCCGTATCGGGAGTTTTCACTCTAACCTTTCGAGCCTCTAAAACCCGAGATCGCAATGATTAGATTTAGTTAAGAGAGGGCGTAACTAGGATTAATTGTTTAATTAATCATGTTTTAATATATTTCGCGACTTCATGGCTCGGGGCTTCGAGGGTATAGTTTCTGGGAGGAGCGCTAGCCGAGTCGCGAAACCCTAAGATCACTATGATGTGATTTATTTAAACCAGAAGGTAAACCAGATTAAGTGTTTTAATTAATTATGTTTGAGCAATCTCGTGACTTCTCCACTCGAGGTTTCAAAGGTATAGTTTCCGGGAGGAACATATGCCGAGTCGTGAAATCCCAAGAGACTTTGACCATGGTCAAAACTAATCACCCTGGACACTAACCCGGGTTACTGATGTAAAAGTCTCGCGGATTCATCTTTCGGAGTTATGATGGTAATGTTTTAGGAGAGGGTGAATGCTGAGATGCGAAGTCCCGACAACACTTGACTGGGGTTTAAAGAAGTTTACTCCCAACTTTCACCTGAGGTAAAATTTTAAAACTTTTCACAACCTCGCACATTGAAGTTTGTAGATCTTGTGACTTGTGACTCTCGAAGAGTGATATTTGAAGGTACCAAAAGTAAAAACTTTATTTTTAAAATAAAAAGTGGTAAGTTATGAGACATAACATCCTTTGCTATTTGACATGTCAACAGTACTGAGATTTTCTGTATGAAAATGTCACGAAGTGAAAAAGAACTCAAAAACCAACATTTGATTTAAAAAAATATATTTAAACCTGTTGAAAAAGGTGGCTCCAACATAGGCTCCAACTAGGGATCCCATCTTCCTGCAAGACGAGAAGAATAGTAGACCATGTGCCTGTACTGGGTAAATAGAGTCATTTGCTTCACTTTTGCTAACCTTCCTTTAGGGAAAAGATAAACAGAGGGAAGAAGAGATCTTCTATTTCACTTTTTCAAATCTTTTAAATACTCATTATGTTTCATACTCAGCTATATTCCTTTTCATGACTTTCTCTTTCTCTTTACTGAATTTATATCTGCATTAAGACAAACCAAAATAGTTCTAGGAAATCCAACAGATCTTGTAACTTTTGGCTTGCATCCAATGAATTTTATTACATGTTTTTAATCGTGGAGTCTCATCTGAACTTAGGATTAGGATCCAGTCTCGAGAAAGATGATTACCAGAGTAGATTGAAAATCGTTTATAATAGCCTTACAAACATCTCAGATATTGCTTCACTGCCAGCAGGCCTGTTCAGTACCCCGGTGAAGTTATCTGCCCCTTTTTGCTGAATTTCCTTTCACCACTTTGGAATATATTTATGCATTTAAATGCTGAGACAAGGGTAATCATTTCTGAATTTCCTTTCATTGTCTCTTCAGACTAGATTTACAATTAGATATGACTTTCTTTTCACCATTTGTCTTATTATTTTCTTTTTAGAACATGAAGTGGGGGCAATCAGTTTGTATGAGTGGTGATATTTGTATAATATATTGCAATGGATGTTTCTTAACTTAATTTGATTTATTGGTACCAACCTTCCCTTATCCTTCACCACACCTTAACCCACAGGAAAAAGGGGAAAAATCATTTCTAGGGGTTTTCCTTAGAGAAAGCCTCAATCCTTCGAAATTGTTGGAAAATCGAAAATAGTCAGGATCCACCTACGCATAACTTGCTTAGTAAGAGATTGAGGAGTTATGAAGACCAACTTTCTTTCCAAAGTACACTTTAGAACTTTCTAAGTTAAAACATAATCTCATCCCCCTATGTATATAAATCCAGAAAGGTACTTGGTTTTTTAAGAAGATAAAAGTGAAGACCAAAAGAAAGGTGACGGAAAAATTTTTGTACACTGAGGAGCAGGGGTCGAAAATTAAAACCATTTTTTGAAAACCCTTTCCCAGAGATGCTTTACTTAAATATCACCCATCTTTATTTTAAGTTAACTTCTTAGGACCCAGAGGAAGTAATTTTTTTTTTTAATAACAACTAAGAGAAAAAATTAGATTGATGGGACCTTTACTGTGCTTAGGAGACCTTTGCTTTCTTAAAGAACAGAATTCTCAGGAGTTCATACCTTTACCTTACCATTTTGAAACAACCGAAAACCTTTTCTATCACCTGATTTTGGTGAATTCAACCTCCAATACATGACCTTCCATTTTTTCCTTTCGCTCATTTAGGTCACAAGCCAAAATCCTGTAAACACAAGGAGTGTCCCTTAAAAGAGTTGAATGCATTTGAAAATTGTGTATCTCTATTTATACTGACCTAATTAATTAAAAATGAAAACTTACATCAAGGGAATCATGAAATAGAAAGAAAATACAAACTAGTATATACAATGGAAATCCTTTGGGAACCAATTATTTACTGTAGTGTTTTAGATAACGCCCGTTGACAAGGGCATTGAATATTTTACCATCCATATTTTCTAATAAAAATGAATTTTTTCCTTTGGAAGTTGCGACTCTAAAAGGTCCATACCAAATATGATCGAATTTACTGTGTTTCACGGAATCTTCCTTCCTAGCATCCCATCTTAAGACCAAATCACCTGGAATAAATTCTTTGTCTTTCATCTTACGATCAAATAACGTTTTCATGTCGTCTTGATATTTTTGCAATCTTTCATCCACTTCAACCCTGTTTTGTTGTACTTCGATCAACTAATTTATTCTCCTTGTAACGTGGTTTGGTTCTTCTTTCTACTCTTTCCATATTTTCATTATGGGAAGTGCCAAGTTTATGGGTAATACCACGTCAGTCCTGTATACCATCTGGAAAGGAGAAATGCCAATGGATTTTTTCGTGCCAATCCTATTTTCCCATAGTGCGTATATTAAATGTACATGCCAGGATCTCTTGTTCTCATTCAACACTTTCTTAATTATGTTGATCAGACCCTTGTTCGAAGATTCAGCCAGTCCATTTCCTTGGGGATAGTATGTCATAGAATGGCTGACTACAATATTGTATTTTTGGCAAAAACTGATCATAGCCATAGATTTAAAAGCCTGGGCATTATCTGTTACTATCTTTCAGGGGCAGCCGAATCTAGATAAAATGCTTTCTTCAAGGAAATCTATTACCACCGAATCTATAGCCTTCCTAGTTGGAATAGCCTCTACCCATTTAGTCAAGTAATCTGTGGCAATTAAGATCCATTTGTGTTGAGCACTGGAATGAGGGTTAATTTCGCCTATAAAATCCAGTCCCCATTGTTGAAAAGGAGCCTCTATTTTGACTGGAACTAAAGGTAGCATTGGAAGTTTATGCTTGCCTGCAAACAATTGGCAAGGGTCGCAAGCCCTGACTTTGGCATTTACATTAGAGAAAATTCTAGGCCAATAATACCCTACCCTCATGATTTTATAAGTTGTCTCTCTCCAACCATGATGTCCCCCACACACTCCTTTGTGGAATTCGCTTATGACCTCCTATGTTTCAGATTCAACCAAACAAATCAACAGGAAGCCAAGTGCATCCTTCCAAAACAATTTACCCTTAGATATACAGTATTTGACCACATGTAGTTTTATCATTCTGGCTTTGGATGGAGATAAATCACTCGGGCACTTCAAAGTAAGTAAGTAGGATACTATATTTTTGTACCAGTTAGAGGAGGTAAACTTCTCTTCGATTTTGATTTCACTAGTTTTCTCATAGAGCTCGCTCATATCTTCATCTTCTCCACATCCTTGTATGTTGTTTATGCCGAGGGCTCTAAAATTAGATTCAGCTAAGAGTTTAGCCAAACCTTGACCTTTTACTAGTTTCGTCGGCTTTATTTCCAGATCAAATTCCTGAATTTTTGCAAGCCACCGTCCCCTTTTGCCGTCACTATCAAGCTGCACTAAAATGTATTTTACAGAGCTAGTAGGTACATACACGATTATCTTGGAATGCAATACATAAGTTCTAAAATCCTTTAATGCCTTTACCATAGAATATGCTTGTTTTTCCATTATATCATATTTTAGTTCTATGTCTCTGAGACTTTTGCTGAAAAAGGCTATCAGTTGTTTGAAGCCTTCCATATTTTTCTGGAGGACAATTGCAGCAATGGTATGCTCAGAGGCGAACAAGAAAATGAGAAAATCCTTTAGATACTCAGCGCTTGCCAGTACAAGTGCCTCGCTTATAACCCTCTTGATACGTGTAAACAATTCTTTGGCCTATGTTGTCCATTTTACCTTGTTGTTTTTCTTTAACATACCTGTAATTAATTTCAAAATTTCAGCAATGTTTCGGATAAACCTTCTCAAAAAGTTTATCTTTCTTAAGAATGACTGTATTTCCTTTACATTTCTAGGAATATTTATTGTGTCTATAGCTTGAACCCTGCTGGGATCAATTTTAATTCCGTCTTGGGACACAATATGCCCCAGGAGTTTACCTTCTTGCATAGCGAAATGAGACTTCTTGGGGTTTAAAGAAAGATCGAACTTGCGGCATTTTTCGAAAGTCTGTTTGAGATGTATTAAATGATCTTTGCCAGACTTAGAAAAAATAGTTAGATCATCGAGATAGATAACCACAAACTTGTCACTTTCGTCAATGAAAGCGATATCCATAGCACGCTGGAAGGTGGCACCTACATTCATTATACCGAAAGGCATTTTATCATACATGAATGTACCCCAGGGTGTAGTGAAGACTATTTTTTCTTTATCTTGTTCATTTGCAACAATTTGATTGTACCCAGAGAAATCGTCAATCATAGACATCCTATTTGCTCTGACTACCTTTTCTAAAACGTGATCCATTTTAAGTAAAGGATAGTTGTTTTTGAGGGAAGGTTTATTTAAATTTCTAAAATCAACACACAATCTAATCTCCCAAATCTTTTTTCTAACCAGGACCAAGTTTTCCACTCAATCAGAGTATCTCAGTGGTATTATTATTTTCGCATCTAAAAGCTTCTTAAATTCTCTTTCGACTATGGGTAATAGGATAGGGTTGATTTGTCTAAGATTTTGCCTAAAGGGTTTGACACCGGGATTCAGAGGTATCTTGTGTTCTATCACAATAGTGTCATAGGTCTTGAGCTCTTCGTAAGACCAAGAGAAAACGTCTTTATATCATGCGAGCAAATCTTTATACTTATTTTTCACCTCAGGAGGAAGGTACTTTGATATTTTCACCATCCTAGGTTCCTCTTTTGTCCCTACATCGCAATATTCAACCTCTTTTGGTTGGGGTTGGAGAGTGGATTTTAAAGGCATGTCATTTTGATCGAAAAGTCTTTCTAGGGGGATTAGTCCCTTTGGAATCTGATTACTTTTTAAGACTAACATGTGATGGTTGGAAATTTTTTCTCAGAACTCCTAAGGGTCTTCTCCTTATTGCATGATCCATGTGTGATCATTTTGATTCTCTTGATCAATGTGAGTTTTAGAAAAGTCGCCCACTGCTTCTAGGAACTTCTTGATCTGTTCATCATCCTCAAAAACCTACCAGTTTTGTATGTTATTCTGGATGGATGGTCGGTGCCTTACCTCTATATGGTATTTTAATTTAAAAGTTGTGGGGAGAGTGAACGTTAAGGCTGCCTTGGCTAATGAATCGGCCTGCAAATTTTCATCACGCGGGATGAAGTGGATATTTACAGACGAGAAATTTTTTTCCATTAGATCCCATGCTCAATTTATATACACTCTCAATCTCGGGTGTTTGGCCTAGTATTGTCAATTAATCTGTTTGACTATTAACTCAGTGTCTCCATATACTTCCAAGTTCTTTATGTTCATCTTCTTGGCAGCTTCCAATCCTAATACTAAGGCTTCATATTCACATACATTGTTAGTGTAGTCTATATTCCATTGAAGGGACAACAAATTTATTTTCGGGTGCCACAAAAATACCCCTACACCTACTCCTTCACATGACAGGGCACCATCAAAAAAAAAATTCTCGATCCCCGTGCTATGAATATTTTATTATTCTTTCTCATCTACATAATTTTCCTCTATGCAGCTATCTAGATCATCATCAAAAGACAAAATACAATTTCCTAGATCTTGATCCGCAATGTAAAGGAGAAAATTGTTAGGATTCTGAGGATCGCTCACTGTATAGGCTAATCTCGTTTCCCTGTATAACCAAGTTGTCCACCAAACACAAGAATTGTGGTGTAAGTCATGTTGAGTTGGAGGGACCCCCCAATTTTGGCCCCCCACGACCTCGATAGTAGTAAGCCATACTTTGGGGGGATATCAGCAATAACTACATCTATCAGAACGCTTTTGACTGGGACCTGTGCAAGGGTGACTACTAAATATTTTATCATACCCATACACCTAACTCTTTTCAAATCGAAAGAGTAGATATCTTCGTAAGGTCTGGTGATCTCGAGGCCTAGTCTATCCATAATAGTTTTGGGCATCACGTTATGTGAAGCTCCAGAGTCTAGCATGCAGTTATGCAGCAGTAGATCATGCACATTTAGAGTGATATATAAAGGAGCGATGATGTCACTATCACCTTCGAAATGTGGACCAAAATTGATATTGGGCTTATCGTCTTCCAAGTTTATCATGTCGGATTGCCTTTCTTGGTTTGAAAAACCTATCACTTTGGTTATCTGTTTACGATATGTAGGATTCTTTGCTAATTCAACTAGAGGGATAGTTATTTTGATTCTATTTATCTCATTTTCAAAACCAAAACCACCACCACCTTTGTCCATTTCTCTGGTTGAAATCTCAGACTTTCTCTTCTCCAACTTATTTGTCTGAGATGATTTATTACTCGTGATCTTAATTACCAGTGTTTGTGTATCGGCCATCTTGATCTCCTTTGTTTGGGTCTCAACCTCCTTCGTCTTTGGATGTAATAAGTCAATCCCTTTAGATGTTTTGGTCTCCTTTGGGGTGGTCACACATACTTCACCTCTAGGGAGAATTTTCATGGGTTGAGAAATCAACGCGGACTTGTTTTTAGACCTCAGGTTATACCTAGGTTGGACTTTAGCCATTATTGAATCAATTACTTCTTGATGGTCTGGGGCATCGATGTTGTTTATGTCATCATCTGCATCTGAGGGTTGTTGTTTGCTTAAAGACTTCTCATAATCTTCTTTAGTTATATAAGTTTAAGTGGAGTCATCAACCAAATATGTCACATCTTCTTCCAGACCTTCAAAGTCTTCCAGATCATTTCCTCCTATAAAATTTTCATTTTTTAAAGGGGTTTGAATTTTTTTATCTTCATTTTTAGTTTGTATTTGTTGATTTTGAAGGTTGGGGTTTCTCTTGAATTATCTTTTAATGAAAGGATCAGCCTTCGATTGATCCAGTTCCATCATAGAAATTTTATTAGACAATTCCTTGATTATCCTAGCCATATCGTCTGTTTTATCGTCTGTGGATCTATTAGATCCTGAGGGTCTAACTTGTTCCCTGAAACATCTGGCTTCTCAGTTTCTCATTTCTACCTTAGCCTTCAAATTTCCAGAAGCCATCATGTTAGATTTGATTTCTACAACATCATCCTGCATTCGGGTTAGGGTAGCCCCTCTTCTTTCTCTTAAGAGGAGGGCAAAATCGGGTTCGAAAGCTCCCGCGAAAGTTACTTTGGCTACAGGTTGGGATGGTTTAACTTCGGCTGGGATTTAATTATACAACTTATTAAATCTTTGTATAAATTCCATAATTGTTTCCAAATTCTTTTTCTTTAAAGAGCCGAACTTGGTCAAATAATACAAGTGATCTTTCCTTTCGCCCCATTGCCTAAGGAAATCATCTTTTAGAGCATTGTAGGATAATATTGACCCTATGGGTAGGCTTAGAAACCATGTTCATACCTATCCTTCGAAAGTTTGGACAAAAATACTATAATACATGTCTTCTTGTTTGAGACCTAGGATATCCGCGAACTGATCGAAGAAGTTTATATGTTCGGTTGCGGTCAATTCTCCTTCTCCTGTAAACTTAGGTAAGTTTTTTATATAATTTTCGAGAAGGTCATGAAGAGGGACAGGTAGAACCAAAGGCACATATCTTGCAGCCACTTTAGTGAAAACTCTAGGAGGAGGGAGAGGCCCTTGGCCTCCTTCTCTTCCTCTTGGAGCCCCACCACCTCCTAAAACTCCTCCACCTCTGAAAACCTCTCCACCTCCTCCTCTAGCGGCTCCCATTGGTACTACTGGATAAGAAAACGGTGTATTGTATAGAGGGTTTTGGAACACTAAAAGTGAATCTTTAGCTTCTTCGTGAGACGGGAAGGCCAAAGACGGGTGATAAGTGGTGCGAGGACTTGGCTCTTCATATTTGCAAGAAATGTAATGAAGGGAACCCGCGTGCGTGTAATATGAGTGTAAGGTATACCCTCCGAGATTTTGTGAGGTTGAGATATTTAACTAAAAAGTTGGTGGGATATCGATCTTTGATAAACCCACTGCAGGGCTTTTATCTCTGTATATATTAGAGGTTATCAAATGAGTTTCACTCTTAGTCTTAGAGAGAGATAAAATTGGATTGATGGTTTGGTGAGGGGAACTGTATGAAGTTGAAGGTTCAAATGAACTCTTGATCTTGGTTTGTGGGTACTTAAGATGGTATAATTTAGTAGTTGGCTTAAGGGAATCTCTAGCATTCAGTATTTTTTCGGGATCGAAAACAGGGGTGGTCTGTTTTCCTTTTGGGTTTAGTCTGGTATTCCTTCGACCAGATTATAGCTTATTTAAACTTGGAGTCGCCAAGTGAAAGATAAGAAAATCCTCAAAAGGATGTTCACTATCAAAGGGTGAAACTTGCGAGAATGTCGTTATTCCCAAGGAAAATGTTTCGTAACTTCATCCCCGACAATGGTGCCAAAAAGATGTTGTTCTAGATTCTGTACTTAAGGCTTTAAAAAGTACAGTGTCTAGGCATCCAAAAGTTAGTAAAGTGTAAAAATGGAGGAGAGTATAACTTCGGGAAAGGAAGCTAGGGTTAATTTCTAGGTTGTCATTGTCTAACCTCCAATTGTTCCTGGATGTTTATATCCTGTTCGATTGCAGCCCAAGAACGTTCAAGTTCTACCTGGGTGTTGGTTGTTTTAAGTATAGTATCAAAAATATTTAAAGAAATATGGGTTTGGTCCGATAAACTGTGTTCAATATTAGGTTGTCTTACAATGGGGACAGTCATAGAGGAACATAAAAATATAAAAGAAATATGAAGGTTTTTTATGTTGTATCAATTTGATCTTATAAAGAGAACTTTGAAATTAATGTTAAGAACAAAATGCAAACCAAAGGCCTTTTTCCGTAACTGTGTTATATTTGAAATAAAAAGTGTGTGAAATATCAAAAAAACATTTAGTTGTTCATAAAGTAAGGCTCCTATTAAGGTAAAATCTCACTCCTTAAATAAGGGAAGAAAATAGACTAAGAAGGAATTTGACAAAGTATAAAATATGACCACTTAAAGGTTCACAGGTCTTGTATTTGTTGTTAGCCAATACAGAGGAAAAACTGTAAACGATATAAATGAACAGAATTTAACCACCAAAGTAGAAGTTTTACTAAATTGTAGTGCAACATTCATTAGATGTATATAAGAAAAATAAAATTGAATATGAATAACAAAGAGAACAAACACATAGCACAGTCATGATGGAATCAAGATTCTCTGGATTTCTTTGTATTAATTCAAAAAAGAAGATAGCCTCTATTACAATCGACTAAAAAGGTCCAGCCTTGTTTCCCTTCACAAAATGTATATTTATACATATTTTATATGATAGAATGTCAATCGTTCCAGAGGTTTTCGGGTACAATCAAAGGAGTTAAAATATTTCATTTCTTTATTTATATCCCCATTTGGTACTGGAAACTTACTTCTTTGCCTGCTCCATGCAAATGATGCACTTCTCTACCAATTGTGATATCAACTTAGAAGGTTTTGCTTGGTTATTGGCCTAAAAAATATAACAGTCTTTCACCAATTGTGGCAACCTTCCTTCCACCTATTGGTCTTTGGCGCTGATAGAACACAATAATATACTTGGTTTAATTAGCCATTTATCTATTTGAACTATGTCTGTCTGGGTTATTTGTGAAATTTCGGCTAATTCTCTTTCTTCACTTTCCTTGATATTTAACAGATATTTGGCTATACTGATCTGACCCAGTATCTCAATGCTACTTTCACCATCATAACCCAACCACATCCCATCTAACAAACCAAAAGTTTCTTCACAAGATTTTCTTATCTCCTTAGCTTGTTGTTTGCCTTCAGATATATTTCACTCCCATTCTTTCAACAAGATATTGCCCTTGGTCTGCTCCGAGATGGGAAAACTGGAACTATTGCTTATTTCCTTTCTTGTCGTGGCTATAATAGCCTCCTGGAATGCAAACCAAGCTGCTCTGACTTCCCTTTCTCTGAGAGAGAGGTTCTCCAATATCTGATCAATGAGTTGGCAACTACTTTTAATTGTTTCTACTTTATCAATTAAAAGTAGA
This sequence comes from Picea glauca, assembly GCA_000966675.3. Classification (NCBI taxonomy): domain Eukaryota; kingdom Viridiplantae; phylum Streptophyta; class Pinopsida; order Pinales; family Pinaceae; genus Picea; species Picea glauca. Next base: position 1,258,460 of record JZKD02S1819170.1, read on the forward strand.
AACAATTAAGGGTTATCGGTGGCGCAGACCTTGTTGCGCCACCGATAACCCTTTTCTCATTTCTATTGCTTGGGATTGAAATATCCCGATATCGATTACCTGGCCTTCGACTAACTCTAATTTGGCCCGAATCTGCTCTATAAATTATCCTTACTGAACTATTTGTATCTAACTTGTCTGAACCATCAACTGTTTCTAATTGAAATCAACTTTGAGCTGCTCAATTTCATTTAGATCATCTATTCTAGCTTGCTCCAAAGTTGCATTCACCTGATCTTTGGCAGTAGCCTTTGTCGTAGCTAGTTTAGCCTCTAATGTCCTTATTAGATGATTTGTTCTCTTTAGCTGATATTTTAGGGTCTCGACTGAATATTGGTTTAACGTAACAAAAGCACCCAATGTTCATGCTATTTGCATTGCAAATTCTTCTTTCTTCATGGTTCTTCCATCGGTTATAATTTTAAATTTCTTGGATATAGTAGCTACCTCTTGGTAGAGTTCTTGTCTCATGAAATCCTTTCTCTTCTTATCAAAGAAGAATTCATTCGGAGGTAGCTCTTCCACTTATATGGGTGCTAATTCTTCACCAAAAATCCAACTTGTATCTGGTATTCCCTTTGTTGACTGCAAGGGAGTAACCGAAACAATGGGATTACTAACTTGTTTAGATGATTTCCCTGGAGTAACGACTGAAGTTGTCTTTCTTGGAGGATCGAAACCCTCAGCTTCCTGTTTCGGGCCCCCAACTTGCTCTTGTTTATCATTTTGTTCTTCTTGGATGGGTGCTGAATATTTGGAGCCTTCGGCCTTTGTTTTCTGCACCTCTACAGTCATTGTATTCTCACCCCGTAATATTGGGGAAAGGTTGCTCCGCCTATGTTCTTGGAACTTGAAAACCTCAGCCCTCTCTTTGGGCGACAAGGTTTTTATCTGAGCCAAAACCCCAACATACGATCTTGTGCCTCATAAAATATCATCATGAGGCAAATTCTTGTGCTCAAACCTTTTAAGGCCACAACTAGCTAAGTGATTACTCACGACCCTCCGTGGGTCGTGTTTCTTGAATTCAATATTGACTAATTTTATATCTTCTAAGGATGCTACCTCAGCCTTTGCTTGCCCAAAATCTAATAAAGAATAGGTGTTTAAATGAATGGAGAAAGGTGGCCATACCTTCTTTGAAAACCCCTTCAGCTCTTTACTTCTGTCACCAATCACGGTTTTCATGGTGATATCATGACAGGCCAACCTATCGAGTATAAACAATGGTAGATCATGTGGAGGGATAAAAGCATCGAAAACCCTCAGGTACGAAAACTTTTCCTCCACGTACCAGTCGGACACCCTGCTCAAATTGGTCATAATGCTATCTGAGATCTACGGCGGTGGATTACCGAAGATGGTGACATGCATCAATACCATTACCCAATTGAATATTTCTTATATAAATTATGAGGTCTTATCCTCCCAAAGATTAGAATGATAGACATGGATAGGCTTAGTCTCTGATGGAGCCTAGCTCCAACTGATTAAGCGAAAAGGTGTCATGGAATAGATGGCATCCATGATGTATACAGACATAAAAAATGAGGCAGCTTTCCCACTTTCCCTTTGCGTCCAATATTTTGTAATTCGACTGGTTAGACTATCTGACAACAATTTGGCCTAGTCAAAAGAACAACCTTCTGCTATTGTATGTTTTAGAGTCACCCATGGGAGGAAAAAATGTGTGGTGTCTTCCCTCTCGTACAATCTACAGGTCATCATCGCTATGTATTTGAACTATGGTTCCAAAGAAGATATGGAATAAACTCTGTTTCTATCTACTCTAAACTTTGCTGGGTGTGAGACCCAATCCTTGATCAAATCGGATAAACTTTTCGCGTATTTCTCGCATTCCTTATGTTTAAAACCCTCTAGAAACTCTGCATTTTATGTGAAGTTCAACGTGGGTGGTAACTTATACATTGCCTGTAAGTTTTCTGGTCTAAAGGTCCCAACAGTGACCTTCTGCTCACTGATGATGGTCCTGGTAGGGATATCTACATGATCTAACACCCATCATATCATATCATAGTAAGGTAGAAGACGTGTCTTAGCCACTACTTTGTGCATCTCTGCCTAGACGATGATATTGTATTTGGTATTCATGTCATCTTTCTCGTTGTCACTGGAATCATCCAAACAGTTCACCAAATCTAATTGCAAAACCTCTGAGATGTATGACCAAATTCGTATGGAATCAATGCTTCGAGGTGAAGTATTCGAAACATTATCAGAGCCTTGTGTCGAAATATCAGCACTTGTCTTGGATGCTTTTCGTGGGGCCATGATAGAAGATTTTTACTTAGCTCTGCTGTAATAAAAATGCATATACATACAAAGATTAGTTTTGCTGAAAAAAACTTGTCTACGTGGGATAGAAATGAGCTTTATGAATAGAACATAAAGGAAAAAGATCTATATCTTTGATCATTTAAAATCTTGGTATCCTTATGAATAGAACAGTCAAATCATATTTAGAGATAGATTTATCAATAAAGACCCTATCCTTACTTGTCGTTTCGCCTCATTTCCAATTAATGCCATAAATTTCGACGGTTCGTGACACAAGTTCGTGCAAGGAAAATTTAAAATTACATCATAGACTATGCATATTATTATTTGTATTGAACATTGATTAAGATGGCTTAGATTTTTTCATTAATCTTAGTTAAACTTTAATCAACCTTTCGGCATTCGCCATATCGAGAGTTTTCACTCTAACCTTTCGAGCCTCTAAAACCTGAAATCGAAATGATTAGATTTAGTTAAGTGAGGACGTAACCAGGATTAAGTGTTTAATTAATAATGTTTTAATTTATATCGTGACTTCGCGGCTTGGGGATTCGAGGGTATAGTTTCCGGGAGGAGTGCTAGCTGAGTCGTGAAAACCCGAGATCACTATGATGTGATTTATTTAAACCAAAAGATAAACTGGATTAAGTGTTTAAATTAATTATGTTTGAGCAATCTCACGACTTCGCCACTTGGGGTTTCGAAGGTATAGTTTCCGGGAGGAACGCATGTCAAGTTGTGAAATCCCGAGAGACTTTGACCATGGTCAAAACTAATCACCCTAGACACTAACATGGGTTACTTATGTAAAAGTCCCACGGATTCATCTTTCGGAGTTATGACGGTAATGTTTTAGGAGAGGCTGAACGCCGATATAAGAAGTCCTGACAACACTTGACTGGGATTTAAAGAATTTTACTCCCGACTTTCACCTGAGGTAAACTTTTAAAACTTTTCATGACCTCTCACATTGTGGTTTGTAAATCTTGTGACTTGTGACTCCCAAAGAGCGATATTTTGAGGTACCAAAAGTAAAAACTTTCATTTAACAATAAAAAGTGGTAAGTTATGAAACATAACATCCTTTTCTATTTTGCATGTCAAGACTACTGAGATTTTCAATATGTAAATGTCACAAAGTGAAAAAGAATTCAAAAACCAACATTTGATTTAAAAATATATATTTAAACCTATTAAAAAAGGCGTCTCCAACAGGCAGCATGATATCAATGATATATATAGAGAAAAACATATACAACATAGTAAAATAGTGAACCATTGTAACAATAATGACATGCCATAATAATGAACATAAATACCTTTCAGTGATGTTGTTTCCCCAACTCTGTTTGTCCTCGTTGCTCTACTGCCCAAACTCCCACCAAGCTTCTCTGACCAAACTCTGCCCAAAACCGAATCTTTCCTCTCTGCCAACTAGGAACAGAGCCTATCTAACTCCCTAGCTACAAGATTTTGTGAGGATTACTGGCCCCTGAGCCCAAAACTCTTAGGAACCTAGTGCACCCCTGTAATAGTCCACCCAAACTCTAAAACTAGAAAATACCAACCAGGAAATATAGTCTCTAATCTCAAATAATGCTTCTTCCTCCCCAAATTTCCAAAAGTCCTCCTTTTCGAGTGCCTCTCCCCCTCATATCCTCTTCCATTCACTGCCTCCTACCCTCCTTTAATGCCACCCACCTTATCCCTCCATTCAATGCTTCATCCCCTGCATACGTAAAGTTTTATAATAATGGATTAAAAGTTATTAAGTATTTAATTCTTCACCCTAAACATTAAATGTGTTAATCAATCAATTAATTAATTAATCAGCATATATTAAACAATAAGTAATTAATTAATTAATATTATTAATAAATAATCATTATTTAACTAATTCACATTAGGAGAGTTAATTATTTAATTAATTATACTTGGTAAATCTTAAGCAATCATTTAGCTAGGGTTGTTACATACACCCACCCTTCAGGAAACTTCATCCCAAAGTTAAAGTATTTTATGATACATGGGAAAAGAAACATGGTTCACACATTCCTAACAAATAACTGACATTATTAGTAAGTAAGCCAAGAAACACATACATACTAGTGTACATGTGCAAGAAATGCATGTGTAGCTAGTATATACAAGTCTCGTTCATGTACTAATATCAATAACTATCACTTCTATAGTAATTTCCATATGCATCCAATCCATTCAACAAGACTATTCATTTTATAAAAGAATAAACCAATCAAATGTTTGTGAAGTCCTTTAATTACAATTATCTATCTCAACAATGTTATTTAGACAATTGTAGTTTAGTTACATAATTATGAATATTCATATATATATATATACATTTTATTTTCAGAAGGGAAAACAATAAGTTCCAACATAAGACAAATCTCCATACACTCTCAACTAGTTCTACTCATCCTTCCTCCCTAACTGACTTCCATCTTCCATTCATATCCTTCCTCTGCTAGAAAATCTTGGAGCATCAACTATATTGACCTAACTCCAAATAGAACCCGTAAGCAGAAGTGTCACTACCTAGACCAAGCTTCCCCAGCAGGAAACTGACAGTCATCATCACACATCTAGGAGAGCATGAGCTAACATCGTCGTCCCATGACTTCGGGTTTCTTAGGATACATGGTGGGAAATGTCTCTACCACTCCTAATCATAACTAGGGTCCACACCCTACAATGGAATATACAGTGGCACCATGTTGCTAGGAGTTTTTTCATCGTCTATTCGGTTTTGGGCAGTCTTACCACCTGAAATCTTGCACTGGTCCACATATCATAGAAATGCATCCAAACCAATATAATTTCACATACAAAGATTCATACCATATTGTTTCTCAGCCAATGGTCATGACATCCACTTTCATCATCATTATCCCTTGGCTATTTCATAACCCATAACCTGCAGATTAGTCTATAACACAAACTCATACATTTCTATGCATTATCATCATGTAATTGCATACAACATAATTTCAATTCGGTATCCGTGTACCAACAACTTTAACATCAAAGTTTTCAAGTTAGAAATAGATCTCATAATATCCTATAATTCAATTAATGACACCCATTCATAAAATTATCACTTACATAACAGATTGCATCATATCCAACATTATTCAAATAACATTTAAACCTTCATAGGATTTTCATTCACACAATATGTTGCATCATATCCATCATCATCAATAACATTTAAACATTCATAAAATTTACATTCTCACAATATATCACATCATAACCATCATTATCCAAATACATTTAAACATTCATAAAGATTCATATGTCTTAAAAGTTCAAGTGTATCATTTAATAGTTTCATTGTGAATAGAAAATAAAGGTGTTTAGGCCTCAAGTAATCCTGGCTGTCTAAGTCAAAAGGTGGTGTTACATACACCCAACCTTCGAGAAACACATTCTGAAGGTGGTCAAAAAAAGTGAGGGATAATCTCATCGTAGTGTCTTGACATCTTCCCAAGTATAAAATCCTGGACTATACTTGTCCCACTGGACCTTAACTTGGTTTACCAAACAGTTCCTGAGCTATCGGACTCTATGGTCCAATATGTGTAATGGTTCTACTGTGAGGGTTCCCACATCTTATACCTGCAATTCCTTCCAATTTAGTTTATGTGATTCATCAACAACATAATGACGTAAAACAGATACATGAAAAACATTATAAGTTTTATGCAGGTGGGGTGGCAGTACGAGACGATAGGCAATGGGTCCAATTTTCTCTTGGATTCTGAATGGTCCTATAAATTGAGGTGACAACTTTGTCCCCTTCCCAAACCATATGGTACTCTTATTAGGCCTAATATGAATGAAAACCTTGTCTCCCACTTCATAACTTCGATTGGTCCTGTGTGCATCCACATAATGTTTTTTCCTATCCTGTGCTTCCTTTAGTCTCTGCCTAATCTGAATCACATGTTCCTCCATCTCTTGAATTAATTTCGGCCAAATTGTTACTCAGTCTTCTAATCTATCCCAACTCAAAGACGTTCTGCATGGCCTTCCATACAGAGCTTCGTAGGGTGGCATTCCGATGGAGCTATGAAAACTGTTATTGTAGGCAAACTCTACCAAAGGTAGGTACTTCTCCCAATGGGTTTGATTATCCATGACATACATCCTAAGCATGTCTTCCATGACTTGATTTACTCTCTCATTTTCCCCATCTATTTTAGGATGATAAGTTGTGCTTAAGTTCAACTGAGTCCCCAACGTTGACTGCAAACTTTTCCAAAACCTAGAAGTGAATCTGGAGTCCCTATCTGAAATGATCTTCTTAGGTATCCCATGTAAATGGATGACCTCACTTACAAACACGCATGACACATCAATGAAATCACATGTGTCTCTAACTGTAATAAAATGAGCACTCTTGGTTAAATTATCAACTATCACAAGAATGGCATTGTGTCTATGAGATGTGAGTGGAAACCCTATAACAAAATACATAGAGATGACTTCCCACTTGGACATAGGAACATCATGTGGTTGTTGGAGGCCTGTCAGGTGGTGGTGGTCGGCTTTCACTTGTTGACACTCTAGGCCCTTGGTGACGAAATGGACCAGATCGCGCTTCATGCCTACCCAAAAGAAGAGATTCCTCATGTCTGCGTACATCTTCTTCACACCTGGATGTGCACAATAAAGTGCCCTATGGGCTTCCTTCAGTATGATGCTTCGAATATCCCCATCTTTAGGGATGTAGATACTTCCTCGATATCTCAATAGTCCATCGGCTTCCAGCCTATATCCTTCATACTTTGGATTTAATTGCCTCCAACTCTAGAGGTTTGAAGTAACCTTTAAATACCAATTGTCTCCTTGGAGTTGCGTCAACAGACGTTGCCTTAGATTGACCTTTAAGGGTACCAAGGAGAAGAAACGTGGTCTCCTACTCAAGGCATTTGCGACCACATTTTCCTTTCCCTTGATGTATGAGATACCAAAATCATACTCACTCATAAACTCACTCCATTTCCTTTGCCTGGAATTCAAATCCATTTGAGTGAAGAGATGTTTTAAACTTTGATGGTCTGTTTTGAGCTCAAATTTTCACCCCACAAGATAGTGCCTCCAAAGTTTCAGAGATAGCATTACAACTTCCAACTCTAAATCATGAGTCGTGTATAGCTCTTCGTGTTTCTTCAACTTCCTTGACGCATAAGCTATCACTCCTCCATCCTGCATTAGCACAACTCCCAACCCTTTCTTCGAGGCATCCATGCAGACTGTGAATTCCTTTTCCATATTCGACACTTGTAGAATTGGCACACTAGTTAGTAACCTCTTAAGCTCTATGAATGCACTATCACATTCTTCTATCCATTCATACCTGACCCCCTTGCGCTGCAAAGTGGTGATGTGTTTCGCTATTTTAGAGAATCCTTCCACAAATCTTCAATAATAACCTACTATCCCCATGAAGCTTCTCACCTCATGGGCATTTTTCGACACCGACCACTCCATAATGGCCTTTACCTTTTCTGGGTCGATAGAGATTCCTTCACTGAAAATGATATGACCTAAATAGTGGATCTCTTTCTGGAAGAAGGAACACTTCGACAACTTCCCATACAATTTGTTCTCCCTAAGGTAGGACAACACCACTCGCAAGTGTTCCTCATGTTCTCTTTTGTTTTTGGAATAGATGAGGATGTCATCTAGAAAGACTTGTACAAAATAGTCTAAGTACTTTCGGAATACTCCGTTCATGAGGCTCATGAATACTGTTGGCACATTGGTCAATCCAAAAGGTACTATGACAAACTTGTAATGCCCAAACCAAGTTCGAAAGGTAGTTTTAGGAATATCACCTTCCTTAATCTTTAATTGGTGATACCCTGATCGCAAATCAATCTTTGAGAATACCACTGCTCCTTTCATCTGATCAAAGAGGTCATCTATTTGCAGCATTGGGTACCTATTTTTCACTATAGCATGGTTCAAGTCCCTGTAATCTATACACAATCGTAAGGAACCATCCTTCTTATTTACAAAAATTACTGGTGCACCCCAAGGTGAGACACTGGGCCTTATTAGCCCTAAGTCCAGTAACTCTTTCAACTGCATTTGAAACTCACAAAGTTTCGGTGCTGTCATCTGATACAGAGTCTTGGAAATTGGTTCTGCACCAGGTTTTATCTCAATAGTAAAATCAAGCTCCCTCTCAAGAGGTAAGCCTGACAAATCGTTCGGAAAAACATCCTTAAATTTTGACAATACCAGGTACTAATACAAGGAGGGTGCCTTCCTTTCATTCACTACTTCCACTACATATAGTCAACACCCTTGCCTCAAGCATCACTTAACCTTCATAGTTGAGATAAAGCGTAATGACACCTTTCTCCGTACACCCTAGATCTCTACTGGTCTTCCTTCATCATCAACACAAAGCACCCTTTTTGTCAAAAAATCTACCAAAGCTCGATGAGATTCTAACCAATCCATTCCAATGATTAGGTTGTACACCCTGAGAGAAGTAACGTAAACCTTCAACCTGGTAGTACACACTCCCAATTCTACTATACAATTATCAACACTAGGTCCTACCACTTGTTTTTCCCCCGAAGCCATCTCTACTTGTTTAAAGTCATCATGCTCGTAGGATGCCAACCCGCTCTTTTATAATCCAGATGGTGAAATGAAACTATCTGTCACACCAGAATCAAATAAAATGTTTACATTGATATGATTTATCATACCTGATGACTCCACCACCGTGGATTGATGTTTGGCCTGGTGATTATTAACCACTGCATAAATCTAGTGGCTACTACTTACTCCTCCCATCAGAGCCTTTCCTTCTCTATGCAAAAATCTTGATTGTAACTCTGGGTAGTCACACTAGTAATGGGGTCCTCCGCACCCCCAACAGGTAACACGGGATTGAACCTGCGTACTATTATGTGACTATCTTTGAAATGAGTTCCTTCCCCTAGAACCCCTACCCCTACTATCTTCTCCCTGAGATGGTCGTGGACCTGCCTGTGTCGTTGGTGATGAACAAGATGCTACACTCGCCGCCATTGAAATCACTGTGGGTACTATCCTTGGTGCGACTCTATTACCATATGGAGGTGGCCTTGAGCCCCCTCCCCTGGGAAATATCCTAGGGGCCTTCCCCATGAATCCAAGACGATGCAGAAAGGTTGGTCTTGTACCTCCAATTAATTTCATGTGTTCCTCCGCATAACACTCATTTTCCACAACTTTTGCTACAAAAGACGGTTTCCATATCCACACCATAGCCCTTATCTTATGTTTTAACCCATAGACAAAGAATTATTCCTGTCATTGGTCATTATCCAAAAATGAAACATATTTGACCAATTCCATAAACCTAATCTCATATTCTTCTATGGTCTTGTTTCCCTGTACTAGATCATGAAATGCTCCTACCTTTTGTTCCTCATAGTAAGATGGAAAGTATTTCCTTCGGAACCTCTCCTCAAAAAATTCCCAAGATACGGTGTCTGGGGTAAGATGCAATTGCCTTTCCAGGTTGCCCCACCAGTTCAAGGCATTGTCTCTCAACTAAAAAATCGCTATCTTCACCTTTGAGGTGGATGCATAGTCCCTTAAGGCAAAACACCTTGTCATTCCTTCCAACCATGCCTCGGCACGTTCACTGGCATGACCCCCGAAAAACTTTGGAAGTTTGATCTTCTGCATTTCTCTAGTGATGTCTTCGGGTGGAGGTCATCCCCCTGAATCTATATACGCTTATGGATTACCCATTCCATATGGTGGTGGTTCCACTTCAATCCTTGGTTGTCGACACCCCTTTAAAGTCTCATTTATGGCCTCCAAAGAGCGCAGTATGAGAGCTAGTTCAGGCGATGGTGGTGGCAGCGCTGGGAGTCCATGCGACGATGCCCCTCTGCCTCGATTTCCTCAATTTATAACCATTCTGTATGATTTAACCTGCATCAACCAAAGTTTTCAAGATGAGTTCAAGGATGTTTCACATTTGTGCCACTTAAACTAGAAAATAGGGTTAGGCGTAAGTTTTTTTTTACTTGTCTGTAAACAGATGTTACTCTCTTTAAGGGAGGTGACTAGGTTAGGGTTAAGCATCTAAGATTGATGTCTTTGCCTATGAAAACTATTGACCCTCTCACCTTGTAGTTATGCTATCACTTTACCATACTCGCTAATTTCCCTAACTTACTGGCCTAGTGTGCATGAAGCCTGCCCCTTCCGCTTATCTCGGTCTAAATCCTTGCCCTTTTGCTAAAAACAAATTAATTAGTTTCTTTAACTAGTTTAAATTAGTTGCTCTAATACCAAGTGTAGGTTCCTATCTAATAGATCTTAGAAATTCATAAATTTAAATATAACATTTCTATTATAATTGTTCAACAAAATATCATCAGCAAAATAACAGTTTACAGTTTACGACTCAGCAAAATTCAAAATGGATAGCATGATATAAATGATATATATAGAGAAAAACATATATAGTATAGTAAAATAGTGAACCATCATAATGATAATGACATGCCATAATAATGAACATAAATACCTTTCAGTGATTTTGTTTCCCCAACTACGTCTGTCCTCGTTGCTCTGCTGCCCAAACTCCCACCAAGATGCTCTGACCAAAATCTTCCCAAAACCAAATCTTTCCTCCCTGCCAGCTAAGAACAGAGCCTATCTAACTCCCTAGCTCCAGGATTTCATGAGGTTTCCTAGCCCCCGAGACCAAAACTCCCAACAACCTGATGCACCCCTGTAACAGTCCACCCAAACTCCAAAACCAAAAAATAACGAGGAAATACAGTCTCTAATCTCAAATAATGCTCCCTCTTCCCCAAATTTCCAAAAGTCCTCTTTTTCGAGTGCCTCTCCCCCTCATATCCTCTTCCATTCACCGCCTCCTACCCTCCTTTAATTCCACCCACCTTATCCCTCCATTCAATGCCTCATCCCTTGCATATGTAAAGTTTTATAATAATGAATTAAAAGTTATTAACTATTTAATTCTTTACCCTAAACATTAAATGTGTTAATCAATCAATTAATTAATTAATCAACATATATTAAACAATAAGTAATTAATTGATATTATTAATAAATAATCATTATTTAACTAATACACATTAGGACAGTTAATTATTTAATTAATTATACTTGGTAAATCTTAAGCAATCATTTAGCTAGGGTTGTTACATAAGTGATACCATTTGTGATATGGTTACATTTACAAATGGATAACAAAGTTATGCAACCAATTCTTATGAACACCTTAATCTCATGGCACAAAGTGTCATGAGATAAGGAAATGCATTTATTCTTATAATGTAGAAGAAACACCTGGAAAAGATCAAAACAAAAGGAGTTGAGAAGATAGTTTAAGGTGAATGGGTTGCCCGCCATTTGCGTTTGAGGAGAATTTGACCAATTTGTAGAAGAACAGAGCTAGGTGGATTTCCTTGGATATCGACTTGTTCACTTTCTTTGCGTGGCAGTAAACACATGGTGTTGATAATTCTCTTGGAAATCTCTTAAACAAGAGGCAGTGTGGCAGTCTTCAAGGAAGTTTACGGTTTCACCTATAAAAGAGCACAATGCATCCACACAATCATATGGCAGCAATGACTGCCAAATGTCCCAAGAATGGCACTCAGCATTTAAACAATTGATGGCCACATCCAGAACCCAGGAAAATGAATAGCTTAACCAATGCACAGATTGGTATGCACAATATGTCATTTCAGTGACATTCTATTTGTCCATTCAGGATCCTCACAACAAGTATATGAACTTGGTCAAATGATCCTTCATCATTATCTCGATTTTTATAAACTGCCATTCCATTGTTACAATGAGCGATACCATTAACAACATAGAGATTTGGAACACCTCCATTTAATAGCTTGCACACACAATTAGAAGTGCCTGATGTTTGAAGGTAGTAGTGATAGAAAAATGGATGCATTCTCTTGTAATAGTGTTGCTATGATATAAAAAGAATGCCAAAGCATATGAGCAAGGTTTTGCAAGAATCCATAAGAAGAATACTTCATAAGTATGAAAATCTTAGCAACTCAATCGTGAAAGAAGCCAAGAATCTGCAATAAAATGTATTAAATCACAAGCCCAACATTCCCCCATGCCTGGATTTTTGCATGTCCTCATGCAAAAAAATTCACCTCTTTAACACTGGCACATTAAGAGGATACTAGAAGTCTTGAGAGTTGTCCATTTAATTGATGTGAAAGCGCTGAGAGAAGATCTAAACTCTTAGAATATATTTTCAAAACATTTAAGATATGCCCCTCGACTTCATCACAATGAAGGCCCAACCATTCATCTTAGAGAAAAATCTTCAATCACCTCTTATTTCAGATGATGCTATTTTTATTTGCAGAAAACACAAACTATTTGAAGTTTCTGAATTTTATTCATTATCCTCTCTACCTACCTACTTAACGAAAATAAACATTTCTTTTTAAGTATAGGAAAATAACCAATGAAGCCACTAACGTAGTAGAATCAACAAAAAATTCATACCATTTGATAAAAGATATATGTGCATAGTTACCCAATCATGAAGAGTAAGTAACACTGGTTGAGTGATTTCCAAAAATTGTTGAAGGAGAAGAGCATCTGAAAGATGTGAAATAGATTGAAACCACTGTTCAATATAATCATGCATAGCATTTTCTTTTGTTGCTGGAATTTCTAGCTACTCGCTCTTCTCTGTAGGTTGGCATAGATGCTTAAAGGGAAGCACTGGATCAAGTGATTTATCCTCCATCTCTTGATCTATAGATATCTCTTTAAGTTCTATCAAGATGCAAGAAATTTCCTGCAACAATCTCTTCTTTCGTTCAACCATGCTTGGATCCATTAAATGATTTTTATGATTTTTCTTTTGATGTAGGGGGTTTGCTAAAAAGATTTGCAAGTCACACCAAATAACCAATTCTGAAAACTAATTTGCAAACTTAGACTTGCTTGAAATGAAATATACACACTTTTTAAATGAAATATCCTTCTACTGAGAATGAAGACACACTTGCTCTATGTAAACTTAAAGCAAAAAAAACTCTGCTGAAAGGAAATGGCATCTGCTGAAAAGAAAGGCACTCTTTGTTGAAATGGAGATTACTTCTACTGAATCAACTACACACCTTCTTATACTGCTAAAATAAAAAACTCTCTTACTGCTGAATCAAATCTACCACTACTGAAATGAAGACTCTCTTGCTGCTAAATACACTCTGATATTGCTGAAATGAAAGCACACTTGTATACTACTGAAAATGAAAGAACAACTTGCTTTTAAAGAAATACTTGCTGAAATTGAATCTACTTGGAAAAGCTTCGGAGAACCTACTATAGTAGATGTGTAGGTTCTTACCTCCCGACTTACAACTCCTCCTCCCTTTTTCCTTCCATAAACACAATATCCACTCTCCAATCCTTTTTAGTTCCTCCCCGGCAACGACACCAAAATGTTGGGCTAAAGATATACCATGTAAATCAACATTTAATTGTTAACTCGGGGAGGTAGACTTAGAGGAACCAGCATTGTATGTGCAGGGTTGAAGAGAGAGTTTCAAGAATATCAATCTACATCAAAAGAAACTACTGAAAGAAGCTATACTAATATGCTCTGTCCTGCACTCGTTCTGCACTAATCCTGCACTGATCCTACACTAGTTCTGTACAAATCATAGAATTTGTTTCTAGGAATATAAAAGCTTTACTGAAAATAAACGACATGAAACAAACCTATACTACTTATAACTCCCCATTCACTTAGCAATATATATTGTAATGAAATGAAACTCAACATAAATCTCATGCTCACAACTATTGCTTTGCATTACTAAATTAATGAGCAATCGAAATTGAAAACTAGAATCTTATTCTTGTTGAAAGATACCATTCAAATTTGGATCTGAAAACTATACTAAGTGTACACCTCCAACTCTATCTCAATCAAAGGGGGCCCTTCCTTCTCTATCCACAGACTGGCTCAATCAACACATATTAAATATAACTAACAACAAACTCATAATGACAGAAATCAAATAAAACAACAACTCTGATTATTTTATTAAAAGAAGAACAATGCAAATATCAGATGAAAAACTATCTATCTCTGCCATTATATTTCTATTCTTTGTTCTACATACTATATCCCTTCTATTCTCTATCTCTGAATACTATCCCCCATATTTATTCACAAATTCCTTCCATCTAATTTCTATTTTTCTTTATCGATCATAGAAGCCCTTATATAGAGTTTTGGATTAGTTACAATTTTGTTTCGGTTCCTTACCCTGTGCCTCTTGATAAGAATTATATCGATTACATGTGCACCTAAATGCTTTTGTGCCCCTTAAGATAGATGATACCATTTGTGATATGATTACATTTACAAATGGATAACAACATTATGCAACCGATTCTTATGAATGCCTTAATCTCATGACACGAAGTGTCATGAGATAAGGCAATAAATTTATTCTTAGAATGTAAAAGAAACACCTGGAAAAGATCAAAATAGAAGGAGCTGAGAAGATAGTTTAACGTGAATGGGCTATCCACCATTTTCGTTTGAGGATAATTTGACCAATTCGTAGAAGAATAGAGCTAGGTGGATTGCCTTGGATACTGACTTGTTCACTTTCTTTGCATGGTGGTAAACACATGGCATTGATAATTCTCTTGGAGATGTTTTAAACAATAGGCAATGTGGCAGTCTTCAAGGAAGTTTACAGTTTCACCTATAAAAGAGTACAACACATCCACACAATCGTATGGCAACAATGACTGACAAATGTCCTAGGAATGGCACTCAACATTTAAACACTTGATTTCCACTTCCAGAACCCAGGAAAACGAATAGCTTAACCAATGCACAGATTGGTATGCACAATATGTCATTTTGGTGACATTCTATTTATCCATTCAGGCTCCTCATGAAAAGTATATGAACTTGGTCGAATGATCCTTCATCATTATGTTGATTTCTATAAACTTCCATTCCATTGTTACAATGAGCGATACCATTAACAACATAGAGATTTGCAACACCTCCGTTTAATATCTTGCACACACGATCGGAAGTGCCTGATGTTTGAAGGTAGTAGTGATAGAAAAATGGATGCATTTTCTTGTAATATTGTTGCAATGATATCAAAAGAATGCCAAAGCATACGAGAAAGGTTTTGCAAGAATCCATAAGAAGAAGACTTCATAAGTATGAAAATCTTAGCAACTCAATCGTGAAAGAAGCCAAGAATCTACAATAAAATGTATTAAATCACAAGCCCAACACTCATCTCCCTTCAAAGTTTGTGGACTTCTATCACGTGTCCCCACTGATGGATGGTTCATATTTACTTCGAGACTTCAACACTTTGGTGCTTCGAGACTTTTCAATACTTGAATTCCACGATTCTCCAGAGCACCGAATTATGAAGTGAGGGATCTGACTCCATGTGTCTTCTTGCTTTTGATGGCTCAGATCATTTTGGGAGTTCAATATTCGACTCTTCAAGAAGTTTGCACACTTCTCACTTCAAATATCTCAAAGCCCATTTCCACGAACTCTTGAATCGACTACCACCTGTCCCCCTCAATATCAAAGACTCATGCTCGTTGCAGGTCTCGTGACTTCAGAATTTTTATCTGGCGCTATACTTGGTGCAATTTTGCGATTCTGAATACACATGAGCTATTGATCTGAACTCCATGAGGGATCCCTACTGCTGAAAGATGAACCCGCTTGTTGCTTTCATTTCAAGCCCAAAATGGACTATTATGAAAGATGCACTTGATGTCCATGGTTGCGGCCTGTGTGAACAAGGACTTGGGCGACTTGTTGTGGGTTATGAAAATAAAAGGAGTAGAGATTGAAACAAAAGAGGCAAGTGCTCATCCTCAGGGAAAAATATAAAGGCTTCAAGCCAAAAATTATTTTGGGTAAGACATCAAGAAAAACCAGGTTGCTTAAAAAAAAGGGGGCAAATCAAAAAACCGATTTTAACAGCCGAAAGGAAAAAACTTTAAGACTTGTCCTGTGAGAAGGAAAGAGAGACATGGTAAGGATACATGCCTTAGTATTGACAAAACACACACACAACTCTTGACAAATATATGTGATAACACATTGTTTACAAATCTTTTGTTTCGTGGTATGGCACGAGTTTTGATGCATGGACAGGTCTAAGGATCGTCATAGAAAGAGTGGTTGTTATATGATCCAGTTGAGCAGTAGAATTTGTAGCAGAAGCATATTATAGTGGAAACATATTGTTCATAATGAAGAGAGGATATAGGGAGACATATGCATAGGGGGAGTCATTCTTCTTCCCATGATTCTAGGAGGAAAGAGCCCTATATTTGAAGAAAGAGCATAGAGGCATAGTTCCAGGGGGAGTGATAGTCACATGGGGAGTATGAGCGATGTATCTTAAGAATTACATCAGATTGATATCCCTTGTTTGAAAGGGGAGAGATTATTCAAAGGAATATCAAAGGCATTCAGACAGGGGGAGCATCCCGAAGGAGAGTTCAAGCAGGGGGTGTTGATTAAGGTTGGTTGTCATTGATGTCAACCCTTGAAGAATGACCCATAGCACAAAGGTTTGTGTAATGGACCCAATAGTGTTTGATGTAAATATGACTCATTATTTTTTTGTCATGGTTGATAAAAAGTAAATATGGATGAACTCCAAAGTGGTCCCCTTATGGTGAAAGCCCTCATGGGAAGACACTTTGTGGAGTAAAAGAACCCATGCTTAATTGTGGAATAATGAGATGAAGGAAAGTGAATTTGTCAAGGAAAATATCCTAGATGGATATTTTTTGTCATGTCATTTCTGGTGGTATGTGGAATGTCACATAATTCCTCATGGTTAGAGAGTTATGGCCATGAGAAGTTGGAGACCCCGGGTTTGGGTAATGGACCCAAGTTTGTTTG
>JZKD02S1819170.1:1276835-1294303 GCA_000966675.3 Picea glauca
AGGTTGTAGCCTGAGAAACTAGGAGGTTGGAGCCTCCTTCCAGTTGCAGTTGAAAACAAAGGAAGTTGGTGCTTCCAATGAATGTAATTCTTCAAGACATATAAGAAAAATAATTTCGTGGTTTTCTCTTGATTTGGGTTTCCACATAAAACACTGGTGTACTGTGATTGTTTATTTATTACTGCTCATTATTGGATAATAATTCTACATTGATATAACATTTGAAGAAAAAGGATTATAATTACGTTATCACTGATTCACCCCTCCTCTCAGTAATCCAACAGGGGGAGCATCCCCAAGGGGAGAATGACCCTTTTCCATTGATGTAAAAGGGGGAGATATAGTCACATTAATGTGATTGATGAATATTTATGTATATCATGCCTTGTCTACATGTTGACGTCAATGAATGGTGTTGACATCAATGTTGGTATTGCCATCAATTCCAAAGGGGGAGATTGTTGGATCATGTTGTCATTGTTGCCAAAGGTTTAATTAATTGATGTCGAAGGATTGATGTCAAGGGATTGATTGATGAAAAAGGATGATTGATTGATTGATTTCAAGGGATTGATGCCAAAGGATGATTGAATGATGTCAAAGGTCAAAGGTTTGATGTACACATGTCTTATCATAGTATATTGATGAAGATGGATCAATGAGTTGTCATTGATACATGATGCATAGATGAAGATGGATCGATGTGGTTTCATTGGTATATGATGCATTGTTGGATTGATGTAAATATGAATCTTTATTGTCTTATCATGGTTGACAAGGTGTACAAATGGATGAACTCCAAAGTGGTCCCCTTATGGTGAAATCCCTCATAGGAAGATGCTTTGCGGTTGAGTTATCAGTGAATTATGGTTATTCTTACATGTGGAATAATGGGTTAAAGATCAGTGAATTTTTCAGTGGAACTATCCTAGATGGATAGTGCTTGTCATGCCATTTCCGGTGGTATGTGGAATGTCACATAACTCCTCATGGTTTGATAGTTATGGCCTTACGAAGTTGGAGGACCCTCATATGTAGGCTTAAAGCCCCAAAAGGTCAAAGAAGTAAGAGATATTGCAAAGAATAAATTATTATTTAAATGGTAAAGAAAAGTGACAAATTCAAGGAGGCATATTTAATGGAAAAATTTCTAATTATGGAAAGTGGTTTACCTTAAAATAGGTTAAGTGACCTAGAATATGCCTCTAAGGAAGATACTTGGAGAGTATAAATAAGAGGCAAGGGTATCTTGTGAAGGGAATCTCTTTTGTGCATCTCTTGAGCATGTATTGAAGATATATTATGAGATAGAGGAGATATGGAGGATCTCATGGACACATCAAATTTTTGATAATTCTGAGATCATGGCGGCTAAAGTCTCAGAAGTTCAGAGACCCTAGTTTCTGAGGTATACATGGGCTACAATGAGCCAAGTTGCGTACATACGTGGGCTGAATGAGGCTAGGGAACATACAGTGGATGAAGTCATGAAGAGTTGTGTGTGAGCTGGTGCCAGACTCTTGAAGACTGAAGCAACTTCCAGATATGGATTCTATTGGCTCAGATCTTCCATAGAAACTCTGGTATGGTTACATTGTTTTCTTGATGGATACTCTTACTTGTTGTGTAGTGAATTATTAAGGCATTCTTGGTATGGTTGTTGTGATGATGTTTGTGTTGGTTGATAGAGTGAGAAACACTCTTATATACTGATATGATTGTTATAGTATATTTGTTTCTTATACATGATGAGTATGATTCATATTGTATGGTTGAGAGGCATGAGTAAGTTGTTGGAGAGCTTGGATGGATTGTGATTGGTTATGGGTCAGATTGGATAGTGAAATATAGAAGAGAATGTGATTGAAGGTTGTAGAGGATATGAATTGATCTTGAAGAAAAAACCCTAAGTAACTCATATGTGATACACAAGTTGTAGGACAAATTGGTCTCATACATACGTGAGATGTACTACTAGTAGGGCACGTACATACACGTGCTACACTACCGACAGGTCACATACCTGTTGACAGATTGATATTTGTTGAGGATTGTTGCCTCATCTTAGTTGGTGCTAAGGGTGTAAGTTGAGTCTTGAATTATAGAGCTCGTGCTCTTGTAGATTTGTACTATATTCAATTGTTACTGATAACCCAGGGATTGTAGTCTATAATAAAAAGAAAATTTTACATACATCTCGTGTTCCTTGTGGTGATGATTTTTTGATGATATATTGTTGATATACGTTCACATTTAAATAATTATAAATGACAAAAATAAGTAATGAGTAAATGGTGATTTCTAACTAATGAGTTTTGTGAAGGGGAAGTTTTGGGAAAAAGAGCCCCACACCCATTCGTCGCCCTCTCTAAGTGTGGTCCATGTGTCCAACATATACTTGGCCTATTTACTTATAGTATGTGTTTACATGTATTTGTCTGTTCGTGTCTTAATATTCATAGATCGATTGATTTTGTCTAATCAATTATGGTAGGAGATAGTCATTTGTTCCTTCTTATCCATTGCACGTACTATTTGGAACTTGCGGATTGGAGAAAATTGGACAAACTTATAAATTGAGGTACACTGTACTCTCCCTTCTTCTCTCTTTTTCAATGGATAAAATGAATCTATAGGAATGATAGTTTCCAAAGGTAGTTTTATGTCTTGGTAGAGGGGTTTGTACTCCAAGGGAAAGTTCACATGTCTGAAGGAAGATATTTTGTAACATAACCAAAAATGTCTGACACGTTGTTCTTGAAAATCGACCTCCTCTTTAGAAATTGCACTATGTCTCATTGAGTAAAACCTTAGTTATGGAGATACTCCAAAAAATAGTTTTTCGGTCAATGGAATGACAGTGAATGGGCCCCACTAGGTGAAACTAGGTGCTCTAGATCCAATATAATCGATGGTTCTCCCATCTGAGTCCCAGTTTGAGTTTTTTCATGATTTTCAACTCACCTCCTTAATCTATTCAGGGACATGTGTCTAATTTTTCTCGGGGGAATAAAATCCAAATGTTGTGTAAGCTCCCACAAGTATATTTGGCCAAGTCTCACGTGACTACAATACCCACAAATCCTTGTCATGATGTTCTTGAAAATCAACCTCCTCTTCAAAAGTTGCACTATGCATGATTGAGAAAAACCCTAGTGCCAGAGATACTCAAACAAATGGTTTTTTGGTCAATAAAATGACAACTAACAAGCCCCACTAGCTAAAAATCAGTGTGTTGGAGCCAATAAAACTGATGGTTTATCCATCTAAGTCCCAATTTTAGTTTTTTTGTGAGTTGGAACTTGACTTCTCAATCAATTTAGGGATATGCAGCCAATTTGGTCTCAGGGCATAAAATTGAAACTAAGCAGCATAAAGAAGTTTTGTAATCTTCTGAAAGTCTATTTAGTCAAGGCCCACGTGACTACACTACCCACAAACTCCTGACATAGTGTTCTTGAAAATCAAACTCCTCTTCAAAAATTGCACTATGACACATTGAGAAAAACCCTAGTAACGAAGATACTCCAAAAAATGGTTTTTCGGTCGATGAAATGATAGTGAAGGGGACCCACTAGAGAAAACCCTATGTTTAAGATCCAATGTAACTGATGGTTCTTCCATCTGAGTCCTAGTTTGAGTTTTATCACAACCTGCAAATCACATACTCAATCCATTCAGGGACATGTTGCTAATTTGGTCCAAGGGAATAAAAAACAAACTGAGAAACATAAAAGAGATTTGTAATCTCCCACAAGACTATTTGGCCAAGGCCCATGCAACTACACTACCAACAAACACTCGGCATAGTGTTCTTAAAAATCGACGTCCTCTTGAAAAATTGCACTATACCTAATTGAGCAAAACCTTGTGTCGGAGATACTCCAACAAACTTTTTTTTGGTTGACATAATGATAGCGGGGGGGCCCCACCAGATGAAACCCGATGCTCCATATCCAATGCAACTAACAGTTCATCCATATGAGTCCCTTTTTGAGTTTTATCACGAGTTGCAACTCGCCTCCTCAAGCCATTCAAGGACATGTGGCAATTTGTTCTTGGGGCATAAAATCTAAATTGAGCAGCATAACGAAGCTTCATAAGCTCCTGCAACTTTGTTTTTCCAATAACCACAAAACTACACTACCCACAAAAGCCCAATAAAATTTTCTTGAAAATCGACCCCCTCTTTAGAAATTGCACTATGCCTCACTGAGAAAAACCCCAGTGATGAAGATACTCCAACAATCAGTTTTTCAGTAGACAAAATGACAACGGAGGGGTCTCGCTAGCCGAAACTCAGTGCTCTAGATCCAATGAAACTGATGGTTTGTCAATCCGAGTCACGATTTTATTTTTATATTGATTTGCAACTTGCCTCCTAAAATAAATTAGGGACATGTGGCCAATTTCATCAGGGAGCATGAAATCCAAACCGAGCATCATAACGAAGTTTTATAAGTTCCCTCAAGTCTGTTTGGCCAAGGCCCACATGAATACACTACCCACAAATTCCTAACAAAGTGTTCTTGAAAATTGACCTCTTCTTCAGAAAATGCACTATATGCCTCATTGATCAAAACCCTAGTGCTGAAGATACTCCAACAAACGATTTTCTGTTCAACAGAATGGTGATAGAGGGGAACCACTAGCTGAAAAATCGTTCCCTAGATCCAATGCAACCAATGGTTCTCCCATATAAGTCCTGGTTTGAGTTTTATCGTGAGTTGCAACTCGCCTCCTCAAGCCATTCAAGGACATGTTGGTATGGAAATGCAAGGAAAGTCAAGGAAAATCAAAGCAAGGCAAGGCAAGGAAATTGAAGGAAAGAAATGACAAGGGTAAGTATGACATGACAATGCAAGGTAAGGAAAGGTTGAGGTCTAGGTCTAGGTAAATTCTATTAATTATGATAATCCATTTTTTATAACTATGAAGATACCTTATATATATGAATAAAGAGAGATTATGTTTTGACATTGAAATTCTCATGCAAGTAATTTTATATAATATATATGGGATAAAAAGTTGTATAATTACATGTTGAATGAATCATTTGATTGTAATTATTACATATCAAACTTGTTCATTTATTACAAGCATTATTTATGTATTAAAATTCTTCATTTACATGTTAAACTATTTCCTTTAGATATTAAACTTGTTCATTTATGTATTAAGCTTGTTAATTTAGGCAAGGCATGGCATGCCAAGTGAAGGAAAGACAAGGCATGGCATTGAAAGGCATGTTTTGGCAAGGAAAGGCATGGAAAGTGAAGGAAAGGAAAGACATGGCATGACATGGCATGGGATGGAAAGGCATCATATGTCAATGCATGGTATGGAAAGGAATGGAATGGCATGGCAAGACGCGACATGGAAAGGAAAGGCATGGCA
Organism: Picea glauca; assembly: GCA_000966675.3. NCBI lineage: Eukaryota > Viridiplantae > Streptophyta > Pinopsida > Pinales > Pinaceae > Picea > Picea glauca. Next base: position 1,282,233 of record JZKD02S1819170.1, read on the forward strand.
TGGAATGAAAAGTGAAGGCAACGCAAGGAATGGCATGACATGGCATTGGAAGGCATGACATGGCAAGTGGAGGCAAGTCAATGCATGGCATGGAATGGAAAGGCAAGGCATTCCATGGAAAGTGAAGGAAAGGTAAGGCATGGAATGGAAAGGAAAGGCATGGAATGGCTTCGCATGGCATGGAATGGAAAGGCAAGGCATGGAATACCTTGCCTTCACTTTTCTTTCATTCACTTTCCTTTCCATGCATTTTTTTCAAGGAATGGCATACATTTACTTCAAGGCATGGAATAACATGTCAATGATACCATACCACACCATACCATAACAAGGAAAGGAATACCATACCATATCATACCATGGCAAGGCAAGGAAAGGAAATTCATACCATACCATACCATGGAAAGGAAAGAAAATGCATAACATACAATACCATACCATACCATAACATGGCAAGGAAAGGTAAGGCAAGACATACCATACCATACCATACCATAACAAGGAAAATCAAGGCAACACGAGGAAAGGTATACCATACCATTGTAATAATTTCAGACCCCAACCCAGTTTCAGTCTCGCTGATTTTTCAGCCAAAGTTAAATGCCAAAGCCAGTTTCAACATTGTTTCAGCATATGTTACAACATTGTTTCAACATATGTTACAACACTGTTTCAGCATATGTTACAACACTGTTTCATCATATGTCTTAGCACTAGCATATGTCTTAGAACTCTTTCAACATATGTTACAGCATTGTTTCAGCATATGTCTCAGCACTGTTTCAACATATGTCTCAGCACTGTTTCAACATATGTTCTAGCATTGTTTCAACATATACAAACTTAACAGAAAATAAACTTCAGAACTGAAACATGAGGATTCCGAACATCGTTTTCAATGCAGAAATAAAATATCAGTAGTATGAAAAACTCATAAAATATAGACACAAAGATTTTCGGTCTAACTTCGACCCTAGAAAAACCCACAAGGGGAAAACCAGTGAGAGAGGGATTTTTATTATTTATGAGCTTTTGAGAAATTTCTTTTACAACATATTCATATTCATAAATTTACACAAACTTATCTGGACTTTCTTTCGCTAAAATCCTTTTGAACAGTCCTGGAAAATGCTCCTCGATTTCTGTCCTAGAAATTCGTACAACTGTACGGCTGTCCCAGCCATTAATGTTGTACGGACTATCCCAAAATTTGTTCCAAAACTCTGCTAAGACTGTATGGAAAACCCAGCATAAACAACTCCTTGTAAACCGTGTTGTACGACCCTCAAAATTCGTGCCAAACTATACCGACTATATGCAAACACACTCAGAAATATATTACAGTAGTTACCTCGATTTCTATGCCAATAAATGTTGTACGACAACCTTGGAATACATGCCAATACTCTCAAAAATTGCAGCTGCTATCCTCCTCGATTTCTATGCACATTAAATGTTGTACGACCTCCACAAATCTGTATGGTACAACCTGTTCTTCCTTGTTGTCTACTGCCTGAAATCTATACTTCTCTTTGCCTTGGGATGCATGCTCTCCTTCAGAAAATGTTGTCACTTTTCTTCATCTCAACCTCTCTCTTGCTCTCTCTTGTTCTTTCAACAAGAATGCTTCAACTACCCAAGAATGGGTGTGCCCTCTTTCCCTAGTCGACCTCATGAGGGAAGGTGAGGGGTTTTCTAATCTAACAACTAAGATTAGATTAGATGGGTGGCTGATGGAGGGCACTCTCCCTGATCAACCCCATCTGTTGAAGACAATGATCCTATAGTAGAGCCTGAAGTACCTGATCCTAAAACCCGTGTACCGGTAGCCTTTGAGCCTGAACTTTGTGGCCCTGTCACCTGTGAACCTGTAGTATGTTGCAGGATCACCTAAATCTGAGATGAGGACTGCTCACCTCTCTCTATCCCTCTAGGCTTCCTAAAGGATCTGTCCTCCTCAAATTTGACATCCCTCCTCAAGACAATCTTCCTCAAGGAAGGAATGTAAATATGGAAATCCTTTGAAGTCTCACTGTACCCAACAAAGATCCCTCTCTCTTCCATGGGTTCCAGCTTTGTCCTCTTCTCAGAAGGGACATATGAATAAGTGATGCACCCAAAAATCCAAAAGTACCCCACCTCAGGCTTCTTCCCAAATAAATCCTCCTCAGGAGTCATGCTCCCCACTACCCTGTGAGGACTCTTGTTCTACAGATAAACTGCATTGTAGCATGCCTCAGCCCATATAAATAGTGGCAGCCCCTGATCATGTATCATGGCTCTCATAGCCCCAACAATGGCCCTATTCTTCCTCTCAACAACCCCATTCTTTTGCGGGTTGTAAGGAACAGTCAAATCCCTCTTGATGCCCTCTCCTGCACATAAATCCATAAACTCCTTGGAGGTATACTCACCCCCATTGTTCGATCTCAGGACTCTGATTTTCTTCCCTATCTGGTTCTCCACAAGAGCTTTGAACTCTTGGAGCTGATTGAAGACCTTTCCTTTGGTCTTCATGAAGAAAATCCAAGACTTCCGAGAGAAGTCATAAATGAATACAACATAGTATAGGGATCTAGTCAATGATGCCGAAGACAGTGGGCCACATACATCTGAAAGTTTAAGATCAAGTATCCCTACTGCTCTACTGTCACCGCTCAGAAAAGAAGTCTTGGTGTACTTTCCCAAGGTACACCCCTTGCACAACTCATGGTGCTCTGAACTGAAATTTGGAACTCCCGTCACCATCTCCCTCAGAACTCTCAAAGCCCCATGGTGCAAATGTGCCATCCTCCTGTGCCATATCTCACATAGGTCACTGCTGCTACTGGTAGAATGAATCAATGCTCGCACTGGCTGGAACAAGAATTTGTACAACCTCCCATGTCTAGTACCAATCACTTTGGTCAAAGTGATGCTACACCCTATGGGGAAAAGAAGCACCTGCCCATCATGGAACAAGACCTCATAGCCCTTCTCCTCAATAGTAGAAACTAACACCAAGTTCTTCTTCAAGACTGGAACATAAAGAACCTCTGTCAAAGTCATGGGAGGCAAAGACTCCCTCCGAAATGATACAGTCCCACAACCAGCCACCTTGACCTCCCGGTCATCTCCAAGCACTACCTTTGCATCTCCACACTGAGTAAGATCTGTCAAGTGATCACAAACTCTTGTCATATGGCAAGAGGCACCATTTTTGATATACCAAGTATCAAGAGTAGTGGTCCTTGAGGATAGACACACAATCAAGAAAAATTCCTTGTCAAACTTGGTGGAAAACTCTTCCACCTCTGTTGAAGCTGCTATCCCTACATTCTGTCTATTGAAATTTCTACCTCTCTTCAACTCAACTTTGATACCATGTAATAATTTCAGACCCCAACCCAGTTTCAGTCTCAGTGATTTTTCAGCCAAAGTTAAATGCCAAACCTAGTTTCAACACTGTTCCAGCATATGTTACAACATTGTTTCAGCATATGTCTCAGCACCATCATATGTCTCAACACTATTTCAGCATATGTTACAGCACTGTTTCAACATATGTCTCAGCAGTTTTTCAACATATCTCTCAACACTATTTCAGCATATGTTCCATCACTGTTTCAACATATACAAACTTAACAGAAAATAAACTTCAGAACTGAAACATGAGGATTCTGAACATCATTTTGAACACATAAATAAAATATCAGTAGTATGCAAAACTCAGAAAATATAGACACAAAGATTTTCGGTCTAACTTCGACCCTGGAAAAACCCACAAGGGGAAAACCAGTGAGAGAGGGCTTTTATTATTTATGAGCTTCTGAGAAATTTATTTTACAACATATTCATCTTCAGAAATTTACGCAAACTTATCTAGACTTTCTTTCGCTAAAATCCTTTTGAATAGTCCTGGAAAATGCTCCTCAATTTCTGTCCCAGAAATCCGTACAGCTGTAGAACTGTCCCAACAATTAATGTTGTACAGACTGTCCCAAAATTTGTGCCAAAACTATGCTAAGACTATACAAAAAACCCAACATGAACAACTCCTTGTAAACTGTGTTGTACGGCCCTCAAAATTCATGCCAAACTATACAGACTGTACGTAAATACACTCAGAAATATATTACAACAGTTACTTCGATTTCTGTGCCAATAAATGCTTTACAACAACCTTGGAATGCATGCTAAATCTCTCAGAAATTGTAGTTGATGTCCTCCTTGATTTCTGTGCACATTAAATGCTATACGACCTCCACAAATCCATATGGTATGGCCTATTATTCCTTGTTGTCTGCTGCCTGAAATCTGTACTTCTCTTTTCCTTGGGATGCGCACTCTCCTTAAACAAATCTTGTCTCTTTTCTTCAGCTCGACCTCTCTCTTGCTCTCTCTTGTTCTCTCAACAAGAATGCTTCAACTACCCAAGAATGGGTGTGCCCTCTTGCCCTAGTTGACCTCATGAGGGAAGGTGAGGGGTTTTCTAATCTAAAGGCTAAGATTAGATTAGATGGGTGGTTGAGATTTCATGTCTCTTCACTCACCCTCACTTTAATTATAAAGTCACCTTTTAATTTGTATCTCACAAATTAAATGACTAGGACCCACATTAGGCACTTTCTCCCCCTTAGGCTCCTAGGGAAGAGAAACACTTGCCTTGGTACTTTATTTTAATTAAAAATTGAGCAACCATACCACACCATTCCATGGCTTGTAAAGTAAAGGCAAGGAAAGGAATACCATACCATAGCATACCATGGAAATGGAAGGCAAGGGAAGTAATACCATACCATACCATACCAAGGCTTGGCAACGCAATACAAGGCATACCATATCATGCCATACAATACCATACCATACCATTGCAAGGCAAGGAAAGGTATACCATACCATACCATACCATACCATGGAAAGCCAAGGAAAGGAAAGGAAAGGTAATGAAAGGAACAGAAAGGAAAGGAATACCATACCATACCGTACCATTTCTTGGAAAGGAAAGGAAAGGCATACCATACCATTCCATACCAAGGATACCATACCATACCATACCATACCAAGGGAAGGCATACCATATCATATCATACCAAGGTAAGGCAAGGCATACCATACCATATCGTACCATACCATACCGTACCATACCATACCATACCATGCCAAGGATACCATACCATACCAAACCAAGCCAAGAATACCATACCATACCAAGGAAAGGCATGACAAGGAAAGACATGCAAAGGAAAGGAAATGAATGCGAAGGAAAGGAAAGGCAAGGCAAGGCATGGCATGGAATGCCAGGTCATGGAAAGGAAAATCAAGGAAAGTCATGAAATGGCATGTCATGGCATGGAAAAAAAAGGCATGACAAGGAATATGAAGAGAAGGCATGGCAGAGGAAGGAAAGGCATGACATGGCATGACAAGGAAAGGAATGGAATGGAAAGTCATGGAATGGCAAGGCATGACATGTCCTGGCATGACAAGGAAAGGAAATGCAAGGCATGAAATGACATGACATGGCATCGAAAGGCAAGGCAAGGCATGACATGGAATGGCATGTCGTTCCATGGAAAGGAAAGACATGACAAGGAATGGAAAGACAAGGCATGGAATGGCATGGAAAGGTATGTAAATGGAAGGAAAGACATGGAATGTCATGGAAAGGAAAGGAATGGCATGGAAAGTCATGGAATGGAAAGGCAAGGGATGGAATGGAATGGCATGTAAAGGAAAGAACATGAAAGGCATGGCATGGAAAGGCATGCAAAGATAAGGTGTGGCATGGAATAACATGGAAAGGAAAGGAAAATCAAGGAAAGGCATTGCCTAGCATTGAAAGTCAATGAAATTCAATGCAAGGCAAGCCATGACATGGCAAGGAATGGCATGGTATGGAAAGGTGTGGAATGACATGCCATAGAAAGGAAAGGAATGACATGGAAATGAATGGAATGGTAAGGAAATGGAAGACATGGACTTATAAGGAAGGCAAAGGAAATTCATGGCATCGCATGGCATGGAAAAGAAAGGAAAGGAAAGGAATGGTAATGACATGTCATGGCAATGGCATGGAAATTGTATGCCATGGCAGGGATTGGCAAGGTGTAGCATTGACATGGAAATGAATTTACATGGCATGGAAAGGCATGTAAATGGCATGGAATGGAAAGTCTTTGAAATGGAATATCATGGCATGGCATGGCTTATCAAGGCATGACAATGGCATGGAAAGGCATGGAAATGGCGGGGAAATGGAAATGTCATGGAAATGGATTTCCATGGAACAGATTGGAAAGGCATGATAGTGGAATGGAATCATCATGTTTTTGGGATCGGGTTTAGGAGGGTCCTTTGTCTCCTTATGTGCTCTAACCAAAAAATTGGGTAGCAATGTGAAATAAACTATCATAGATTGTGAAGGGAAAAAAATAATGGTTTCAAGTCTCCCTAGAGGAATTTTGGTGGCATAGCATTACCTTCTATGGTGTGTCATGAAATGTAACCTCAAAACATTTATTTTTAGGTGGAAAACAATACCCATTCTAAGATCTATTTTCCATATGAACTCTCTCATTCTATTGATAAAAATCAATAAGATTAGTGGAAATCATGGAAGACTGAATAAATGGTAATAATAATTGATGGGTTTAACAAAATTTACTTATACCCACTACACAATATAAACAAACATGACTGCATTAATGAGTAATTTACTAGTATTTTTGGTGTTTTTGAATAGTTACACATAAATGAAATGATTTTATATATGCCATGCATATCAAGAGGGGAACAATGGGTGTTCCCTAGAAAATGGTCAAATTATGGATTGAATCAACTAAGAAAATAACAACTAGGCTTCTCAAAGGAATGTCAAGGGAAGACTAGGGTTAAAGGTTTTGTCCTAAGGAGACTAGGAATACTAGGACTTATACCTAGAGGAGAAAATAAATACTTTTATCATGTAGCTATTGTAAGATAAGAAGTTAGGGTTTTGTGGAATTGGAAAACCCTAGTGCTATCTAATGTTTTTGTTATCGAGAAGATAGAGGGAGTTTCTCTTATAAAGGTGTGGGATACAAATGTAGGTTCAAAAAAGGGCTTACCGTTGTGTATGTTACCTTGTTGATGATCTCTATTGGAGTGAGTTATTGACTAATGTTATCTTATGGTTTCCATCTCTAGGATTTGAAGAGCCTGACGTCTAACAACCCCTAATGAGATATTGGTAGGTGCATGTACTTCATATTATAAATATATATGAAGTGTTTGGGTTTTTCAAATGTTTTGTACTTGCATAATTGGATTTTATCTTATGGAATCTTTGTAGTTGAGTAATTCTAGTACTAGTTATGGAGGTTAATTTGTAATAACATTGAGATGATATTTTTAAGTGATTTACAATTATGTAGAAGATAATGAGAAAATTTATTTCTATAATAAATTATTGTAATGTCATTTTTTAGGTCACAATATTTTCAATTGATCACTATTTGAGTGTGGATTGTCATTGGATTTAGATGAAGATAATTCAAGAAGTAGACCATATTGTTGGCTGCGAGTTAGAATATGGATATCCACAACATTCATGCAAATAATTCATAAGGAATGAGCAATAAATGCTACTTAAGAACCATTAATTGCTTATGGATTTAGCACTTAGCAATATTTTCCACCATAATATATTCGTTAATGCGTAATGCAAGTAGTTATAATCACTTTAAAAAAAAATCAAGGGATTAATACAGATAAAATTCATACACTTTCAAATTCAAACACTTTGAAATTCATATATTCATCAACATAAAATGAAAAAAAAAATGAGATTCATAAAAAAAGTGCCATGAAATGAATACATATGTATATTCAACATCATCTAAGTTGTACATTTTTTACAATATGAAAACATGTGCCCAATATACAAAGAGACAACAAGTTCCCTAACATAAAAAAACATCCATATGGTGGCCTAGATACAAAATGAAAGTAGTTGATCAATAATTTACCATTTCGACCCTCGCCACTGTTAGGAGAATCCTTGAAATCTATATTTCCTCTCTTCCTAGAGGAAGCAACTCGAGAGGTTCTATGCCTGGGCATGCTTCAACACTCTGGAGATTACACAAAGAATAAATAGTATTATAAGATTTTTATCTCGATGAATTAATAGATATACAAAATGATACTTTGTAATTTAACATAAGACTACTCATCACATATGCTATTGTCAATCGTGAGCTTGTTACCCTCCACAACCCTAATCTCTCTGTGATTCCACCCTGCATCATTTACAAGGATCAATTCAGGAAAATTAAACAAATATGCGTAAAATCAAATTCATTAAACATAAAAAATTATCATCAAAACATTATCTCATTGTGAATATCTCAGGCCTCAATGGAGATTCACTTGAAGATGGAGCACTAGCTTGTAAAACCTACTCTAAGACAATCTCTACTGTGGAATTATCATTCGATGGGACTGATTGAAATGTTGGTGAGGGTGGGTAGCATACATGTGGTGTGGATGGATTCCTTGCATGTGAATCCACTGAGGATGTGTGCAATAATACTAATGCTGAGGGTGGTCTGAGATGGATTCTCACAGGATGTACAAGCGATTGCAATTCCCTAGGCTTGGAGAAAGGTAACCCATAAGAAATTCCCTGCTACAGAGGTAGTGAAATAGTACTATATCGAGAAAATATATTTGCATCCTACATACATATTAATAAAATTGAACTATTAGTACCAAATAGAAAATTTCAAAAACATAAACATAAAGAATTTGAGAATTATATGATATTTAACTCTACACATAATACATGTGACATGGGTGAATTTTCCATCTCATATGGACATTCCCTGACATTTCCTAGTCCCAAATCCTGTAGAAACACAAGAACATTAAAAATTTGATGATGCCATAAAATAAAGAAACGACTATGGTGAATTTATCAAATGTGATACATACCTGTGTGTGGGGTGCACCCAATGAACAACATGCATCTATTGTTGCATCAGTGGGGGTGATAGGAACTGATTCATCCATCGGCATAGAGGGTCTACTACTTGGACATAAAAAACTACAAAACAACATACATTAAAATATTGATATAAATACACAAAATAAAAAATAAATATATAATGATGAAAAAAATAGAGAGGTTTAAGATACTAACCTCCTTCACGAATCTATGTTGTCCACTGAGCTCTATAGGCCCATAGCATGTTTTCCCACAACTCAAGCATCTGTTGGATTCACATGGATGGTTGCTATGTTCATGCTCCCTCTCCTCACTATACTCTCATGTGCATGTTGAAGATCCGACCCCTCTCTCAATGTCATTGGTATGCACCTCTTACCAAGATAGTGCAACAAAGTTGTCGTGTTGCACTAGTCTACAAATTATTGATGAAATGGATAGTTGTACCTATTGCAATTTCTCTGCAACGTGAGGGTGTTTGATAGGGGGGTCAGGCTTTCACCTGGGGAGACCACAACCTAACACGAGGTCATGCCTGATATGATATCGGTCCTGTGTGGACCCTCAACCCACCCCATGGAAGTCACCAATGTCAAAGTAGTTGATGTGCTTACCCAAAATAAACTCATCCCATAGTTTTCTCATAAAAATATAAGGGAATATCCTTGCTATTGTAGGGAGGTTTATCAAAAACCATATACCACCTATCCATCCAGTTTTGACTAATCTGGGGATGGATGCACCAGTCAATGGTAGTTCTTATATATTTATAGGATCCCTAAATATAGAAAATATTTGTTGTTTTGACATTCTTAGTTCTTTGACATGGTTTCTATACAAACCAATGCTATAGTACTCATACATTCTTTCCCTATAATAAAAAATAGAGGTGAATTTCCCTTAGGAACTTGTATTGGACTTCACAATGATGTCCAAAGAAGTGGCCAAGGAGACTATGTTAGGCTCTCTAGTGTCCCTTAAGGGTTCTTAATATAACCAACCTCTCATCAATTTGAGTGTTTACATTGGGTGGTTGTGGTGGGTTAGGGTTTTGATCTTCTTGGTTTTATTCAAAGCGATTTACATTGTCTCGAGGCTACATTTTATTATATATGATGCAATTTAAAATCCATGGCATGTAAATTAAGTTGGTTTTTTAATTAAAATAAAAAATTACAATTTTTTTTTTTTAATTTAGATTCTTGGGAGCAAAAGAATAAATTGAAAATGATTAAATTGGGTTAAATATAAGATAAATCAAGCATACATGGACATGGGGCCAAGATCCTCCCTTTACTGCTCCTCTATAACTCCTCTCTATTTTCTCAATGAGAGTAAAAACACGAGCACCATCTATGCACAATGAACACAAAACACGTTCACAACCCTTTAAAAATGTTTAACAGTAGAAATGTGCACCCATTATTAGGAAGGTGCATACGTTCTTAGGAATCCGCATGGATTCCAGCCACTAAAACTATGTGGCAAGCCTCATGGAAGTTCGACCTCTTCCAAACCTATAGGTTTAGAAATTCGTGCATATTCTTAAGAACACACATGTTCATGCAAGTGCACATTCTTGTTGACCAATTTACCATTTTTTTTTTTACTGTAGACTAGAAATATCCTACAAAACATTCCTCGACTTATATGCCCATTTTCAACTACATATGATTCCACATTTATTAATAAAAACCATGTAATATGAGGGCTTCATTTCAAGTAGGAGATGAAATCCTTAAATCAAGTCATAAGTGATGAAATATTATTTAAGCAAGTATTCTCTTAATAAACAAAATACTCAAAAGCATGCGTCGTTGTTATAGTATACCCTAGCCCATACATTACGAGGTACAACGTATGCCTTAAGAATAAGTTTAAAAACCCACAAATTGTCATGCGCTGGCGATTTTCTCAACCTTTGAATGTGTATAGGCAATATTGAATGTGTATAGCTAATATTTGATTAACGAACTTGAATGTTTTACATTATAATTCAATTTTTATTTTAATTTTCTCTAGTGTTGAAGTATAAGACTTTATTTTTTAATTCTTATTAAAAATATTTTGTTTTATGGTTTTTTTGGTTAGTGGAATAGTTTGTTTTATGATATTTTGTTTTTTCTGTATTATTATTTTAATGAAAAGGGTTGTTATAGAAAATTATTATGGAAATAAAATTGTTAAATAGTAAAAATATTTTTTATTAATAAATTAATTTTAAAATTTAGAAGATGATATTTTTATGATTTTTCTTTAAACATATTTTGTAATTGAGAAAATGATTATTGGGGATGGAAAGCTTATTATGGGCTTGAAAACAATTGCAAATCAATTGAACTTTGGAGTTGGCATAAGAAGAAACTCTTCTTTGAGACTCTTGTTACACATGTTATTCTTTATGGATGTGAAGTCTGGGGCTGTAGTATCTCTTGTGAATCTTTGAGAAAGATAGAGCAAATAAAAAAGAATTTTATAACCTATAATCTCAAAATTAAAGGAAATACACCCTATCCCATCCTCCTCGTAGAAACAAGCCTCTCATCCATTGAGAGCATGGCTATGACTAGATACCTAATGTATAAAAACAAGTTAAACAACATGGAAGACAAGAGGCTACCTAAAATTGCCTCCAAATCAAGTCATAACCACCATCGACTCAAGCGAGGATGGCATAAAGACACCTGATCTTGGCTAAACTATTGGGGAATCATGGAAGAAACCATTTTGCAAAATAAATATACTATTAAAAAAAATGTCAAATCAAAATTTAAGGAAAAAATGTGGTGTGGTAAAGAGTTAGAGGAAAAAAGAAAATTAAGGTATTATAAAGATTTTAATCAACCCTAATCTAGAAGATCAAAATTATCTATCTGTTTTGCTAGGTGTAAAGAAAAAAATAATCATTAACATAAGAACAAATTCTCATGAGCTCCATAGTGAAACTAGGCGTTGGTCAATTCCTAAAACATCATGGGATGAAAGAGCGTGTCACCTTTGTGACACTAAGAAGGTTGAATATGAAAAGCACTTTCTCTTAGATTGTCTAGCCTATACCCATATTAGATCTCATTTTCAAAATATTGATCACACTACCAACCTT
>JZKD02S1819170.1:1294353-1320408 GCA_000966675.3 Picea glauca
TTTATTGAATACATTCAATCTTAAAAATGGAGTTTACATTAATGGAATTTATATAATGCATGGGGTACAATAATCTAATTAAAAGATATTTAAAACCCTTTACTATATAAATATAACTCAAAGAGTTGAAAAATAAATTAGTATGGTGAATAAAAATACTGTATTTTTAGTTCTTATTTAACAACTTGATAGATTTGTATTTTAGTGAGAATTTAAAAATAATTTGATAGAATTGTATTTTAGTGAGAATTTAAAAATAATACAGTGATAAAAAAATTAAATTTAAAATTCATTTTCATTTGATATTATTTAGCAATAATTTGTTAGTTTTCTTTTGGAAAGAACCCAAAATTATTGTTTTAATTAAAAAATTAAATTATTAATGTAATTTAAATATCAGTAAAAAAAATAATTATGTAAATTGAAAATATTTGACTTTAACATGGCGGTATCTTGTATTTCAAATAATTCAGTTTCTATCTTAACATGATCTTAAAATTATTATTATTATTATATTTGGTCTAGCTACCTCTCCAAAAAAAATATTATATATATATATATATATAATATTTAAAAGTAAAATTTTCTTTTTATTAAAAACTTAATTTATAATTTGCAAAAATGATAGTAGAAGTATTCTTTGTAATTAGTAAATAAATGAAATAAGAAAGAATGAACATTTCCAACATAAATTCTACTCAAAACAAAGTATGCAATTATACATTTGTAATACATATGGAAAAACCAAGTACCAAAACATCATCATGAATGACAAGGTCAAATAACTTAACAAACTACACTACTAAGTCAAGGTAGTTTTAAATATTGTGAAGCCTTAGATTTTATTAAATAAATTCTCGCTTGGGTGAAGTTGTTCTTAGACTAATCATGGAGGAGAAGTTTCCCTTCATTCCTTTAAGAATGGAAAGGTAAACCTTTATAGTGAGGGTTGGTCTAGGATAATATTTGCAGTATAGGTTAAGGTTGGAAAGGAATGGGATAGGTTCAATTTTCTAGATATAAAACATTTTTATAATATTATTTTTATATTATTTTTTGTTGCTGATCGTGGTGGATATGGATATGTATTTATCTATTCAATAATTCGTACTAGGAGTATGACAAGAACGTGAAGTGATGATGAATATAGGTTTATGGTACATATTTACTTGGAAAATATCCTCAAGGAAGTCCTGCTTGTTCTTCCTCACACTCTTTCAATGGAACTTAGGATAAATGTCTATATAATACAACTTGTACTCCTAACCTAAAGAGACTCTAGGTGGAGTTGAGTTCATGTCATGCCTTTATGATCTTTTCCTTGAAACAGGTGGGATGTCCAAATTGCTTCTACTAACTCATTAGGATATTTTGTGTGTGTGTGTGTCCCAAGGGATTATCTCAATGACATCCACTAGGGTGTGTTTATATATATATCAATTGTCACCAATGTTGCTTGGAATTTGACCACTTTTGTGCTAGAAAGTAATCAATTCAAATCTCTATGGGTTAGGTGTTATAGCAGGAAAACCCCTCTATGGACTACACCAGGGTTCTAAAATGTAGGTAGAGCTAACAGTCTAAAGTATCCTACTTTTTATAAACTATCCCGACGTTATCCCACAATCATACATAAAATACAAAGTACAGGGATCCAGTAGGCATACCTTAAACTCTACATCCGGTGTCGATCCCTTTGCACTTGATTGTTTCCCAACTGTAAGTCTCCTCCCAAGGCCGACCTGGATTCACCAAAAGACAAACAAGAAACTACAAGAATCCATTCTATATATGGATTACTGGGTTAGACATCATAACCAAAAAATGTAAGGAAATCATAAACATTTAAGACGTCATTTGGCAGGACGAAAAAAGTACTTCTTTATATTAATCTCACAAAAGTCGTTTACAACACGAGACCGACACTGCTCCTCGAACTTGGTCATGGGCTCCTCTTCACCATGCACCAAATGCGTACATGTGTTCTTGTCCTCTTTAGTTATCTCTAGGGAAATGGCAAGGATTTGCAAAGGAGGGAGAAGGAATTTTGGCTCAAACTCACAATGTGGTTGCAAAATACTGGGGCAATGGGGGAATATTGAAATGGGTAGAGTTTTTACACTCTCATGCTTCTTCTTGAAATGGGCCACCAACACCTTATTTTATAGGCCAAAAGAGATAGTAACAATTGGGGTGACTGGCTATGGGCGGTCAAACGGTTAAGTAGCGGGTCAGAAACCCATATCCATATTCAATTTTCATTTTTCCTGATTTTTTGTGAGTGTACGCGAGCTGTAGTGGTGAAACAAGCTTGTGTACGCCGGCAATAGTGATGTAGGGAGCATACACCTTGAAAACAATGGTTTTTAGAAGAGTTGTTCAACGATGTCTTGGAAAAGATAGCAAGTAAGATGGCCTGATGCCAGGTATGCATGTCTAGTGTAGTTTAGGGTTATAACAAATGCCCCTAATGTGTGAGGTCAGAAGAGCATCTGATGGCCGAAATACATTACAAATATTCACCAATGTACGAACCGAGTGAGCCTAGGGACCAGAGTTCAGGAAGTGCCATCTGCAAAATAACAATTTGTCTCACCAAGGCGGGCATACCCATGCTTGAGATAAAATAAAATCATGGTTGCCAATCAAATACATTGCATATCCATGTCATATAACTATATAAAGTGTAGTCGCGAGAATTACACAATGTATCTACATCTCAAAATAAAAGGATATACATGTATAGTATCTATCTTCAAGAATCCAATGACGCCTAATGGCTGTAGATGAGGTCTTCAGAGGTCGAGAAACAAATTCAAAATCTTAAAAACTCGAGTAGGAGTGTAATTTCAGTGTACGACTTCACTACCCAAAGGTCTTCGATGGTTCTTCGGGAAAAGACAAGACGATCTTGGTGATTAGGTGGAGAAATTCATTGATTTTGAGCAATGAATTAATTGGGACTTTCGGGGTGGTTGGGCATGAGGAAAAGATGAAAACTACAGAAGGGCCGATTCAAGTTTAGTAAAACATCCCTTGGACAAAAGAATGACAAGAGATGAGACTTAGGTAGCATAGCATTGAGATAAGTTCACGATGTAAGAGGCAATGTGAACTCTCCATATGTTTGGAAGGGTAACCAAACGAAGGAGGACACAACTCTATGTAGCGAGAACAACTCCCAAAGGTCATATTGAATCCTTGGGATTGACAAACAAATGAAAGGATGTACTTTGTCCAAGGGAGACTCATTGTGTTGTCAAAAAAAAGAAAATACTTTTCCCTTCCTCTTTTTGGTGTATATTTGATTTTTTTTGTCTTTTTCACTAATTTTGGGAAGCTTGAAAAAGAATAAAATAATGCTACATTACAAAGGAGGATCGAGTGTCACAGACATACTAGTTCTAAGTGCAAGGAACACATTGATTCTCAGAGAACGAGGACATTTGTAGGAAAAGGACACTTAGGAAAAATCCTCCATGGGTCAAGGTGTCAAGATGCAGAGGAAAAGTGCTACAAGGCTTGCATATAAGGTATGCTTCAGATGGTCAATTGAGAGAAACATGGAGCCGAAATTAGGCCAAAGATGAAGGAATGCAAATGTGATTAATAAGACACAATTATAACATCCTTCAATGTAATTTTAATGAGCCCAAAGAAGGTAAGCTCGACGATTTTTCATTTTTAGAGAGTCTGAAAAAGAATAAAAGGAGACTCTACTGGGGTACCTTTTTCGAAGGTAGTCTATTTGGCTTGAAAAAGGGGTCAACTTGCACCAAACAAACATCTATTCAAAATAATTTTAACGAGTGTGATAAATACAAGGTCACTCGGAAATCTTTTCATATTTAAGGAGTCTGAAAAGAGCTTAACTATGGACTCTGTAAGGGGTGTTCTTCTTGACCAATTTAACGAGTGTGAAGAGACAAGGTCACTCGACAATCTTTTCAATTTTAGGGAGTCTGAAAAGAGCTTAACTATGGACTCCATGGGGGTTCCTTTTCCATAAATTTAGTCCCTCAGGCCCGAAAAAGGGTTAAATCTATACCTGAGAATACTCTTCTAGAGAACCGAGGCTCCTAGAGTATACCTTTGTTCGTACATTTGACCATCCAGAAAGAAAAAGGGGTAAAGTACCGTCGAACAAACATGCCTTCAAATTTTAGTTTGGTGAGCATGAAGGGAAACAAGATCGCTCGACAATCTTTTCATGTTTAGAGGGTCTGAAAAGGGCTTAAAAGAAGACCCGTTGTGTTTTGGGAGTCCCGAGGGTGAGGTCAAGAGTGATAATGAATCAGGAAAATGAGGCCCAAACTCATAATAAGGAAAAACTAATAAGGACTCCCGAGCCTATAGTCATTAGTGATGGCATGGACGCTAAAATGCAACCAAGATCTACCTAGGGAATCCATGTGAAAGTAGGATCTACCACTAAATTACGATGCTTATAGAGTAGGAGTGAGGGTTTCATGTCACAATTAAGTGGGATTGATCCTATGGAAAAGAGAAAAAGACAACGAGGTGCAACAAGTGAAGGTGGAATCCTATCTTACATGCACAAAGTTGGAAAAACTACTTTTCACCAAAAGACCTTTAAAATTAAACGAACTCTAAAAACAAATTCCCAAATACCCAAAGTAGCACTTATCATAACATCCCCTGAGAAAACTCAAGAACCATAGTAAGTGATTTTCAAGCTAGAAAAAATGACAAAAGGGTCCAAAAAATGACAAAAAGGGGCCAAACAATCTATAAATAGAATGCTGGCAGCTCATTATCACTATTGTAAATTGAGAATTGACCAAAAGTAAAAAAACACCCCTTTGCCGAAAGAGTTGATTCCATGAGCTTCAGTGGATGAAACGAACTTCTGCTTGGACTCAAAGTGATATTTCTACTCATTGGGTGGATCACTGGATCTGGGGCTTTGCATCAGGCTTCCGAGGTGCACATGCATTGTGCATTATAGTGCTTAAATGCATATATTTTCGACTAGAGCACAACCATGTTGGATTGCATGAAGAGACAACTAACAGAGTGTCGGATACAGGAGCACCAAAACTTCAGGTTTGGGACTATTTTTTGTTCCTTTTTCTTCGAGAGGGTACCCACTCACAGTCTTTGAGAGACTATACGAGGGCACGAGGCCTCTCTCCTAGCGCTATGCAGATGGGTGATGTTGTTTCCACGACAAGGGGGAGGGAGGACCATCGAGGCCTTTGATGATAAATTGTTTGACTGGTGGTCACAAAATATTCTGAAAATAAAAGACTACCCCTATGATGGGATAAATGTTTCTAGGGATCTTGACATGCTTATACCTCCCAGAGTGGAGAGATGGGTAAGTTTTTTTTTCAAAGTTATTTATTTTTTATGTATTTTTATATATATCATTTTTTGTATACCAGAGTATCTGACACTTATGTATCTGTTATGTACATATGTGGGACCAGTGCATCTAGCATACTTCTCGAGGACCAGGTGGCATCCTTGGCCAGAGGCAAGACCGACAACAACCATTGGACCAACAACAGTAGTAGGGGGGGCTCTAGCCAGAGAGGTTGAGAGAATATTGAGATGGGTGGAGTGGAACCTCACCGCGCTCACTCATACAGTCCCTATGGAAGAGATCGAGGATCTCCCACCGTTGATGCAACCTCACGTAGTTGGGGTGCCAAGGACCTGGATCCAGCTCTTTCGGCATTTTTCAAACATTGTTGTTCATTATGGCAGGGCCAATAGGCCCCGTCCATAGCTAGGCTAGACTACTTACATGTCGAGAGAATGTTTTGTATATTTTTTGAGGGTGTAATCCTCGTGACTCTTACTAGAAATATTTTTGAGGCACTTGTGCCCACCCATGTACTATGATATTTTTGATATATATATGAGTATTTACATCTTTTTATGTCTTATGGATTACATCAATTTTACAAATGTATTTACATGTGCCTGTGTGTGCTTTTCCTTACACATGTGCAATATGCCAATCTAATGCATGATTAGCTAGAGTATATATGATTTGATTCAATCTCCTAGGAACATGGATATATGTAATGTAATCAAATCTTCATTCTAAGAGGCGTACCCTAAGGAACCTTCGGTGTAGAGTAGGAGCGTAAATGTGGTAAACTTCATTTAACTGGGACACAACTAACTGAGCATCTAAGTAGACCTGGAGGTGAGAGATACCATCCGAAAAAGCGTCATGAAGAAACTCTAAGAATGTGTTGTATTTTGTCACATTGTTTGTGGTGTCACCTAAATAGATACCTCCTAAAGATAGAAACTGGACCTGAGGTGTGAAAATCACCCAAGCTGCGGAATCAAGCCTCCGACTTTGCTGGCTAGCACCATCCGCAAACCCATCGAACACATATGATTCACTTGACATCTGCCACAGTGAAAAATATGACATCAAAAATGACACGTCCATAAAACCAAAAAGACAGAATCTAAAAAGAAAATGTATAAGACTATACATATGTTACGAGAAGTCACCCAAAGCAACCCAACCTATGAGTAATACTTCTTGAGGTAGATACCATTTCTAGGCTCCGTAAAATCATTTCCCTCAAAGTCCACCAGATGATAAGTGCCCTTCTTTAGAACCTCCTTCATGATGAAATATCCGACCCACATGGGTTTGAACTTGCCTGCCCCTAGGGGTCCTTATCTTCATTATAGACTAAGACAAAGTTGCCTTTAGAGAAAATCTAAGGATGGACGAACCGATCATACTGAATCTTGAATTTTTTTTTGTGAGCCTCGTTAGCCAAGGCGGCATCCCGACATTGCTCAAGATATAATAAACGATCTTCAAGAGTTGAAGTGTCTGGCAATAACTATACTACCAAATTTAGATATGGTATCTGGCACTCAATAGTCAAGAATGCTTCCATCCTATACACGAGTTGAAAAGGTGATAAACCGGTTGCAGTCTTAATAGACGTTCGGTAGGCCCATAGTGTTGAGTACAAAATCAAATGCCAATTTGACCTGACTGGATTAATCATTCACTGTAGAATATTATTAAGTGATTTATTCACAGCTTCCACCTGACCATTCACTTGTGGGTAGTAGGCTGATGAATGTTCTTGCCTCAACCCAGGATTTGGCATTAACTCAGACATCATTTTTTTCTGAAAGTGACTTCCATGGTCAGTGACAATCTCTCTTAGGACGTCGAACCTTGCTATTATCTAGTTAAACAAAGAGAGAGTTGTTGTCTCTCCATCATATTTAAATGTTGGCATAGCTTCGACCCACTTCGTGAAGTAGTCTACTGCTATGATTATATAACAGTGCCCCCTTGTGGAAGGAGGGTTTCATGTAGCATAATAAATCCCCTACTTGGTGAAGGGACCGATTGTGATGACGGGAAACATGGGAGCAGGGTGTTTCCTCATCTTCAAAAAGAAGATCTAACACGGGTGGCACTTCTTGACAGATTCAACACAATCTTTGATTAATATCGGCCAAAAGTAACTGACTCATAGAATATTTTGGGTTATTTCCAACCCATACAAATGACTTCCACATGCTCCTGTGTGGCAATCGTTAAGCATGATTTTTTCTTCTTCATGAGTGAGACACCGAGGAAGGATGAAATCTACACCTCGATGATACAAAGTTTCCTCGAGTATGAGATAGTTCTTGGCCTGATGGTGTATACGATGATTCTCATCGCGAGAAGTAGAGGTGGGGCACTTCAAAGTCTAGAGATAGACTAGTATATCTCCATACTAGGGGTCCAAAGATGCGATATAAAAAGAGTCTCCTTTGATAGGCGACTCCTCGGGTATAACATCACCTGATTCAAATGAAAGTTCTAAAATGAGTTCTGCGAATACCAATGACCTTTTGGATTTTTCCGAGAGAAAATCCAAGTCAAATTCTTGGAGGATAACTATCCATGTGCTAATTTGTACATTGATTAAACATCGTGTCAAAACGTATTGAAATGGATTCACAACAACAATGATGGTGGTCTTGCGAACAAGATATAATGATGGAACCACAGGAAAATATGAATAGTTTCCAATGCAAGTTTTTCAACATGGGAATAATTGAGTTCCGGTCCAACCACACCTCAGCTCAGGTAATAGATCATGTATTCTGAGAGAAAATCATCCTCCTGAACCAATACCATGTTGATGGTAGACTTTGTAGTAGTCAAGTACAATAAGAAATCTTCATTATAATTGAGTTGCCGAAGCAGAGGGGTAGACGTGAGGGCACATTTCAATTCTTCAAAAGAGCATTGAGCAGCTTCGTCCCAATGAAAAGGAACATCCTTCTTCAGTAAAGGCATGAAACCCTTTGTGATCTTGGCATAGTTTGCGATGAAATGTCATAAGAAGTTATCTTTTCCCTGCAAAGTATGAAGTTGAGGGATTTTGCATGGGGGAGGCAACTGAACTATTGCCTGAACCTTTAGAGGATCGACCATGATCCCTATTGTTGAAACTATGAAACCAAGTAGATGAACCAATGTTATGAAAAAACTTCAGTTGTTTAGATTCAAGTGAATCTGGTAGTAGCAACATCACTCAAAGATAAGTCAGAGGTGTGATGGATGATCATATCTCTTACTAGATCATGATGCTAAATCATCAATATAAGCCTCAACTATATCTTTGAGGTCGTGGAAAGAAAAAGACATGGCCCGCTAAAAAGTAGCTCCAACATTTTTCAGACCAAAAGGAATCTTACGATAAGCAAATGTACCCCACAGACAAATGAAAGAGGTTTTGTGTTGGTCTTTGGGTTTGATCTGTATCTGATTGTATATTGAAGAACCATCCACAAAAGAAAAGGCCTCGCAACCTACACATTCATCGACTATTTGGTCAATAAATGGTGTGGGGAAATTATCCCTTCGATAGGCTTTGTTCAAATCATGGAAGTCCGTACATACGCGAATTGTATCCTGCTTTTTGTTGACTTGCATGAGATTTGACACCCATTGAGTCAATTGAATGGGGTAGATGAAACCAACTTTGAGTAGTTTCTCTACTTTAGCCTTAATAGTTGTTTCTTTCTTGGGATTAACTGGAAAAACCTTCTACCGGAACGGCTTGGAATTAGGATATGTCATGATTTCATGTTCAACAATTCTTGGATCTATACTTGGAATTTCCTTGTAAGACCAAGAAAACACGTCGCAAAAATATTTAAATAACTCTGTGTAGATTCAAATCTCCTCAGGGGAGAAATCTGCTCCATTGAAGATATTCTCCATGACGCTGGGGATTATGGAGATATCAATAGGTATCGTTGTAGAGATTTTTTCCATATTTCCTTCAGCGTAAATAGCGTGCATATCCAAAGGACTGATAGGACAAGCCTTATCTGTAGTCATAGTCATAATGAATTCTCCTACTTCAATTCTTCTTAACTCCGGAAGAAAAAAAGATCTGTGATGGAGATCATCCCAGGGTCTGTCTGGACTAGTCATTGCCTCAATAATTGCCTCATCTAAGGGAAATACTAAGTCTAAGGAACAAGTATCGGCAAGGGAACCTTGAGCTCAAATAGGCTCGAGAACCTGATCTAACTCCTCTGCGGGAGTTGGATAGGGATCGGTGGAATACTGTTGGACTATAGAGTATGCAATTTTTGTCATGGACAAAGGAATGGACATGACATGGTTCCCTATCCCTTCCATCATAGTTGATGGGGAAGGAAGAGTCCACATATCGTTAAAGTAAGTCGTGAAAAATGACAAGATTTGAAATATTTCAGTGCTAGGATGGTTGGGGATAGTCGACATGTAATGGACATTGTCAGTCGGAGGTGGGTAATAGAAAGTACCCATCAAATGTGGGAACAAACCAAACCCTATGTTGAAGATTTCGGGCTGAGGGTTATCAATCATCAGGACAATGGATACCCCCGATGAAGGGTTAGGACGGGAGAAGGAGAACTGATCAATGGACACGATTCAACCCTCGTGTGGAAACAACAAGACCTAGAAAAATGTCGTGACCACTGCTTGCATAGCATAGGTTCAAGTCCTTCCTAACAATAGATTGTAGTCGAGAGACGCATCGATCACTTCAACCTCGACACACACGGTCTTCCCCCAAACTACACAGGGAAAGAGGGGATGATTCCATATGGTCGGAACAAATGACCGTCGAAAGTGGTAAGAAGAGTTGGTGACATAGACAAAATGGGTTGGAAAATGGCCTTCCTACACACCAAAGACATCATGCATTTCGAGGATCCCTCATCAACCACCGTGCCAAAAAGTTTCCGAGTAAAATTTTTCATGGTGTAAGCCACTACTATATGAAACGCCATGTGGTAAGGAAGATGAGGTTTTAAGTTGGTAGTATCAAGCATGATCGTTCCTGGATTATAAGTCTTATTAGATCCTAAGGAAACTAACAAATCCTTTCTTTGGGAAGAGCACCTCTGGAGGACTTCCAAAGTAGACATCGCACAAGGGTTTTGTGACAAATCCTTTACCATAGAGTAATTTTGGGTGCCCCTAGTGTTTGGGTTGTGGGAAGCTTTCTTGAATGCACCTTTTGGGATGTGTGTCATTGTTTCACCCAACATCTTCTCAAACTAGAGAGAAAGAGATGGTTTTTCGACTTCTTTACCCTTCTCAGAGGTGTTTGGCATTCTGTAGTTGTGTGTCCTAGTTGTTAAGTCAACGCTACCTTTCATCATGTACGCATTCACGAACGAAGGATTACTCATAGATGGAGGGGGTCCCTAACTGACCCCTTCTTCTCTTGAAGAGTCTTGAGTTAAATTTTTCCCATGTGGAAATGGATTCGTTAACACGACAGGCTACTACTATGCCAATAACTTCTAGGCCTCCACAAGATGAGGGCACTGGTGAGTCGGGTGGTCTTCCGTGCAAATATTAGACAGATACTTCAACTTATTATTTTTTTTGTTTCCCTCGTCAGCATTATTGGTAGGTTTCTTATCCCCCTTACCCTTCATTCTCTTTTTCTTCTTTCCGTCAGGCTGTTGGGTGACCTTCGGGTTTGTCGATTTCACACTATGTAGATCCGATAGTTGAGTAGGGGCAGCAGCCGAACCAATGTTCTGGTTGGTCGTTGTCTGCTCTATTGACAATTGTTGCAAATGATTCGATAGTTTATCAATAGGTTTCATTTGCACTGAACCAACAATACCATCAGCATGTGGTCTAGATATTTGTCTGGTCTTGTTAAGTATCGACTGCAGTGCATATGGAAAAAATTCGTAAAGAAAACCATATTGAGAGTAAATCAACTCTAGTTGTCGAGGTCTCATTATCGCTTCTTCTTCTTAAAATACTCCCGAGGTTGTGATGTATGTAGATAATTGTGGTACCAAATACTTAAGGAACCACTCAGGAAGGAATGTTGGTGTGACTGGTACTTTTATCAAACTCTTTTGACATCTCCATTCTCGGATGTAATCGAAGATATGGTCCGCTTTTGTCTGCTTAAAGTTGGCCATAAATTAGGTGTCGACATCGTATCTCACAGGTAATTGGAAATGGTCTAGGAAAGCCATTGCCAATTCACCGAAGGAATAATATATTGAGAGGTCAAGCTCAATGTACCATTTCGCAATACTTCTAATGAGAGTTCATTGAAACAAATTCAATTGGATGGAGTCATCTCTCAAATATTTTGATGAGCACCATAAATGGAAGGTAGTCACTTGATCGTCTGGATCTTCGTTAGGCTTGGCCTCAAACTTTGGAATGTCTGAAGGCAACTTGGTCGGCATGGGAGGCCAACACGGATCATGACAAATGGGGTTGTTTAATAACCTTGTCAAGTCTAGCAAGTGCAGAGTTTCGAGAAACGATAATTTGGGTTGTTGATTATAACCAAGGAAAAAGGAGCCTGGAGTTTGGCTGGCACTAGGTTGCCAGGAAAACTTAGGTTGTTGGCCAGGGTTCTGGCAATAACCATGGTCATGACCAGCATACAAATTCTATTCTTATTGAGACGTCGTCGACTAACTCCCATAATAGGACATAAAGGGTTGGGATTGCGTCACATTCCAAGGATTTTGGGAAGGGTTTCCCCCTGCCGATCCAACAGGCATAGGTGTTGAGCCTTTCCCGGGGTTCCATTGGTTATGGAAGGGGTTTCCCCCGGTTGGAATCCCTGACAAAGGAACTGATCCCTGCCATGTATTCCAAGGTCCTTGTGAGGAAGGAATTCCTAAGTTTGTACCATGTGCAGGAATAGTACCCTACATAGGATTTTGTTGTCCATAAATGGGATTTCCCTCGGCCGAGATGGAAGCTAATGAGAATGAGTTGTTAGAAAATGCATCGAACAAAGAGAAATATGTGAAACCTATTAGAATTCTATAGGAAGGAAGTCCTTGACTACCTTCTCCAAACAAACTATAGTTTACATTCGGCCCGGTGGGGTGCTGGTGAGCATCGTTGAGAGAAGGGGATGAAGGAGGTATATGGCCCCCTCCATAAGGGAGAACATTATAGGGAACTGAAGTGCCCCCCATGGATCCTTGCATAGGAGTGTTAGATCTCCCTTCCCCTAGACCTAAATTCTATAGAGTGGAGTAGGAAAGGACAGAGTTTTTATCGAAGTCAGGCATCCCATATGAGAACAGAGGGCCTGTCACACTCTGGGTGAAAGGAGAAATGATATTTTCCACAGATGGAATCAGACCATTGGCCGAGGTAGAGGCAGCTGAGACCATCATGGTATGGGCCGATGAAATTTGGTTAGGAGGCAAACAACCCCCTGTAGTGATAGTCATAGAGGGAGTATGACTATTCCCTGAAGAAGTAGTAGCATTTGTTGCCATCGTTGTTTGTGACACTACCTGATGCTCGTAAGGGTGAACCTGTACGATGATGGGCACTGATAGATTAGTGTCAAAGGGATATAAGGACCAAGAGCTTTCGCTCTGAGGTTGACAATGGTTGGTTCCTCTGGAATCAAATGTTCTCCTCTTAGAGATGGCTCGAGCTCAGTTTCCCGTGTCCTCGTTGCCTGAAAAGACCCTTGTTGGTCTATTCTTCACCTTAGAGGTGGTGGGGGTGGCTCCATATTAACCAGTGGCAAGCCAAGAAGCCTTTGTGGTCGACGGATCTCCTGATCCTCCATAGTGTGAGAATATCAATGACACACTAGGGATTTATATTAACTTTTTAAGGACTAACACACACTAGAAAAATATCCTATGAGATAAGACATGCATATCACTAGCTAGTTGGAAGAACAGTTACACCAGCCAACACTAGAGAAACCTACCAGTGCAAGTGCAACTTGAATATGGAATCACCCTCTGGGTATACTCTGCAAAGTGTGGCTCGATGTCTTCCCTAGGTACCACGATATACCGCTGCAGTCACCTGTGTAAGTGACTAAGATAAAGGAAACTAGGTTTCCAGTGCATGAACAATCACCAAGAGGGTACAGTCAATAATTGAGTGGACCACAATGAGCAGGGTATCAAGCCCAAAACCTATCAAGGGTATCGAAAGAAAGTGTTATGGAATATGCTTGAGGACCTCAAATGGATTCGAGACCCACAAAGCTCTATGGAAAATGTGATCAATGAAATCCAAAGATAATCCCTCTGTATGCATTCCCCACTATGCTTGGTCTCGCTTTAGAGGGGTTATCTCTACTACCTTTTCGTACGCGACCTCATGTTTAGACCTTGTGATAGAGGGGGGTCCCAGATAAATTTCATGGTCACTGGACTTTCAAGAACTCCTTAGCACAAACTCTTATGTTTTTTATTGTGGCCTTGAATATTTTCCTCTCCAATCCTAAATCAAGGCTCTAGCCTATACTGCATTGATGGAAACCACAAACACAAATTCTAATGACTTTTAATTAACCATTAATTTTAGTGGTTGTCTTAAGTCAAGAGGAACAGAAATGAAACCAATGATGTTTTTTGTTTTAAGAGATGAAAGACGAGAGTATAAGATGATACTAGAAACAAAAGTACTTCTTTCTTCACAAATAAAGATTTTCCAATTTAAACTCTTTAACCAAACTTTTCATAACTACTTTTTCTCAGATCTTTGAAAATAAAAACTTAAAACAAGATTTTTCTCGACGACGAGCTACTTAATGTCCTAAGAATTCAAGTAAAGAACTTAAGAAAACTTTCTTTTTCCTCAGTAAATGAAGAAACTAACCTAAAGTGATTTACCAAAAAAAGAAATGAAATATTTTTTTTTATTGTTTTATGCTTCAAAACAAGAAATTTGAAAATTAAATATTTTTTTTTCTTCGAAATAAAAAGAGGGAAAATGACGACAAGTTAAAACCAATAAATGAATTCAAGCCCAATCATAGATTGCAGGGAGTTGCTGACAATACCAAAGAGGTAGATTAAAGAAAGCTCACAAACTTGTCTAAAAACCTTATCAAAGGAAACACAAGAAATCTTTTGATGCAAAGAAATCTATGTTGAGGTGAGACCAAGGGTACATACTGCTATAACAGAGACTAGGGATAGATCAAGAAAACCCCTAAGAAGTGTGACTTCTAACAGGGAAGAGGATGAATGCCTCTTCTAAAACAAATTTCTCAACATAGGCACGCTACTGACACTTCATCAACCAGTGTATGTATGGGGGCTGTCCAAAGGTAGGGTGCATATGAACGTGCGGAGGCCCACTACAGGCCCCATACACCTCTGTAACTTCTCAAAAAGATGAAAACAAAGAGTCAAGTAAAGGCAGGGAGTACTAGTATGGAATACCAACATCCCTTAAAGATACAAAAGCTTACAGAAACTAAAAAACAATGAGTAAACTGATTCAAACACCCAAAATAAATATCCCCAAAGACCCTAGAGGCTTCCCTAGTATGGTCACCAATTCTTCTATAGCAGGAAAACCCCTCTACGGACTACACCAGGGTTCTAAAATGTAAGAAGATATAACCATCTAAAGTCTCCCACATTTTATCAATTATCCTAACGTTATCCAACAATCATACATAAAAGAAAAAGTACAAGAATCCAGTAGGCATACCTTAAACTCCACGTCTGGTGTCGATCCCTTTGCACTTGATTGTTTCCTGACTACAAACCTCCTCCCAAGTCTGATCTGCGTTCACCCAAAGACAAAAAATAAACTATAATCATGCATTCTATATATGGATTATTTGGTTAGACATAATAACCAAGAAATGTAAGAAAATCATAAAGATTTAAGATGTCATTTGGAGTGATGGAAAAATAACTTCTTTATATTAATCTCATGAAATTCATTTACAACATGAGACTGACAATGCTCCTTGAACTTGGTCATGGGCTCCTCTTCACCATGCACCAATTGCTTCCACGTGTTATTCTCATCTTCATTTCTCTCCAGGGAAATGGAAAGGATTTGCAAAGGAGGAAGAAGGAATTTTGGCTCAAACGCACAATGTGGTTTCAAAATATTGGGGCATTGGGGAATATTGAATTGGGAAGAGTTTCTATGCTCTCATGCTTCTTCTTGGAATGCGACCCCAACACCTTATTTAATAGGCCAAAAGAGATAGTAATGGTTGGGGTGACTGGCTATGGGTTGTCAAACAGTTAAGTAACGGCCCAGAAACCCATATCCATATTCAATTTTTATTTTTCATGATTTTTTGTGAGTGTACGCAAGTTGTAGTGGTGCAGAAAGAATGTGTACATGGGCAATAGTGGTGTAGGGTGCATACACCTTGAAAACAATGGTTTTTAGAATATTTGTTCAATGATGTCTTTGCAAAGATAGCAAGTACGATGGCTTGATGCCAGGTATGCCTTTCTGGTGCAGTTTAGGGTTATAAAATTAGGCCCACTATTTTGTGTTGACAACTTTACAAGGATGTCATCCAAAAATGTGGAGATGCATCCCTTGGATTTCCTTTGTTTTTGTATCTATTCCATGGAAAAATACCTTGAGGAAACCCTCCAAGTTACAATGAAAATGTTACCATTGCAATTGAAGCGACATGGTATCTTTGGTGGACCATTTTAATATACAAAGAAAACATAAAAGTTAGTGCGATTCCAAGGAGGAAGTGAATGTGATTCTCTAGTTATAACCTCTAAGTTGTATTCTATTCAATCAGGATTGTGTTGTAATGTGATAGTAGTGTTGTCAATTCTCAATAAATGTGGAATGTGTTACATGGCCCCTTGGTGTAAATACGTAAAATGACTTATAAATATTTTAAGTATGGATCCAAAGGAATATTTGCTAAGATTCAAATAATGAATACCCTGAAGTCTTAGTTGTGGTATAGATTGAAGGTACCACTATATCGATATGTCTCATGATAAACTTGAATGTTATGTGCAAAAAAAAGGATCATAATATATAATATAAAAAAATAAAATGATTTTTAAGGACAACATGGTCTAGGATAAGGTGGTAAAAGACATGATGGGATAGGTGCAATTTTCTATATATGAAACTTTATTATAATAATTTTTAGTGGTTTTTCTCAGTATCTTATATTATTTATTTAAATGTATTTTTGAATTGCTTAATAATGGTGATGGTGGTGGATATGAATATCTTTCTAGCTATTCAATAAGTCATGTAACTACTATGAGCATGATAGGAAGGTGGATTGATGATGAATATAGGTTTATGTTACATATTTACTTGGAAAATATCCTCGAGGAATCCCTACATGTTCTTCCTCGGACTCTTTGAATGGAAGCTAGGGTAAATTCCTATAGAATACAACATGTACTCCTAACCAAAAGAGAATCTACATGGAGTTGAATCCATTTTATACCTTTGTATGATCTTTTCCTTGAAATGGGTTGGATGTACAAATTTCTTCAAATAACTCGGATATTATATGTGTGTGTGTTTCAAGTGGGCCTAGCTTGAATGGTTACAAGGAAAATTGTTATCCTCTCCTATGTGATTGTATGTATTCCATGGAAAAATTCCTCAAGGAAATCCTGCAAGTTACAATGGAAATATTACCATTGTAATTGAAGATATGTGGTATCTTTGTTGGATCATGTTGGGATACAAAGACAATACCAAGTTTATTGCAATTCCAAGGAGGAATGGAATGTAATTCTCTAGTTTTAACCTCTAAGTTGTATTATATTAAATAATGAATGCGGTGTAATGACATAGTCGTATTGTAAATATGTAAAATGACTTGTAAATATTTGAAGTATGGATCCAAAGGAAAATGAGCTAAGATTAAAATAATGAATATCTGAAAGTCCTAGTTCCAGGCTAGATTGGAGGTACCACTATCGCGATAAGACTCATGATTAACTTTAATGTTGTGTGTAAAAAAAAGGGATCATATAATATAATATAAACAAATAAAATGATTTTTAAGTATAACATGGGGAAGAATGTCTGGGGGGAGTTTCCATAGAAATAAATCTGTAAAATATTGACTCCATGTGTCATAGGGAAAAGGGCTATGGAATGGCATGGCATGGAAAGGAAAGGCATGACATGGCATGGAAAATACTATCAAGGAAAATCATGGCATGGCAAGGAAAGGCATGTTAAAGAAAGGAATGGAAGAATCGACATGGCATGGCCTGGAAAGGAAAAGTATAACATGGCATGGAATAGAAAGTGAAGGCATGACATGGCATGGCATGGAAAGTCAATGTATGGAATGGCATGGCATGGTGAGGCAAGGCATGGAAAGGCATTTCATGGAAAGTGACAACAAGACAAGGCATGACATGGGAAGGCATGGCATGGCAAGGTTTTTCATGGGAATGAATGACATGGCATGGCATGGAAATGTGTTGCATGGAATGACAAGGCATGGCATGAAAATCCATGGCATGACAAGGAAAGGAAAGGAAAGGCACAACAAGGAAAGGAAAGGCATGAAAAGGAAAGGCATGGCATGGAAAGGAAAATAATGGCATGGAAAGGAAAGGCATGGCATGGACAGTGAAGGAAATGAAAGGCATGGAATGGAATGGAAAGATAAGGAATTGCATGGAAAGGAAAGGCATGGCATGGAAAGTGAAGGAAATGCAAGGCATGGCATGGAAAGGCAAGGAAAGACATGGAATGACATGGAAATTGAAGGCATGAAATGGCATGGAAAGTGAAGGAAAGGAAAGTCATGGCATCACATGGAATGGACTAGCATGGAAATGTATTCACAATAATGTCTTTCCTTTCCTAGCCTTGCCTAGCCTTACCTACCATTTCCTAGCCTTTCCTTTCCTTTCCTTTCCTTGGTATTGTATGGTATGGTATGGTATGGTATTATTGGCTTCGTATGGTATGGTATGGTATCCTTGGCATGGTATGATATGGTACGGTATGGTATGGTATGACTTGGCTTTCCTTGGTATGGTATGGTATGGTATGCCTTGCCTTGGTATGGTATGCTATGGTATGGTATGGTTTCCTTGGTACAGAATGGTATGGTATGTGTTTCCTTGCCTTTCCAAGCCATGGTATGGTATGCCTTTCCATGGTATGGTATGGTATACCTTTCCTTTCCTTTCCATGGTATGGTATGGTATACCTTTCCTTTCCTTTCCATGGTATGGTATGGTATTGTATGGTATGGTATCATATGCCTTCTCTTGCCTTGCCCAACCATGGTATGGCATGGTATGGTATGGTATGCCTTTCCTCTCCTTGCCTCGCCTTGAATTTCCATGGTATGCTATGGTATGCTATGGTATGACTTTCCTTTCCTTGCCTTTCGAATTCATGGAATGGTGTGGTATGGTTTGGTATGCCTTGCCTTGCCTTTTTATGGTATGGTATGGTATGGTATGGTATGTTATTCATTTACTTTCCTTGCCATGGTATGGTATCATATCGTATACTTAGCATGGTATGGTATGGTATGGTATGCCTTTCCTTTCCTTTCCTTTCCATGGTATGGTATGGTATGGTATGCCTTACCTTGTTATGGTATGGTATGGTATGGTATCCTTGGCATGTTATGCCATGAATTGAAGGAAAGGTATTCCATGACTTGAAGGAAAGGCCATGAAAGGAAAGTGAATGAAAGGAACATGAAGACCAAGTATTCCATGCCTTGCCTTTCCATGACATGAAATTCCTTTCCTTTCCATGTAATGCATTTCCTTTCCTTCATTTTCCATGTATTTTCATGGGCTGGATTGCCTTTCCCTGCCATGCCATTCATTTCCTTTCCTCCACTTTCCAGGCCATTCCTTCCCATTCCTTGCCTTACCATTCCATGCCATGCCATGCCTTCCATTTCCTTCACTTTCCATTCCACGAATTTCCATTCCATGCCATTCCTTTCCTTTCCATGTCATGCCTTTCCATACCATGTCTTTCCATGGAATGCCTTGCCATACGATTTCTTTTCATGCCATTCCATGCCATGCCATGTCATGTCTTTCCTTTCCTTCACTTTCCATGCCTTTCCTTGCCATACCATTCATTTCCAAACCATGCCTTTCCATGCCATGCCTTTCCTTTCCTTCACTTGACATGACATGCCTTGCCTAATGAAAAATCTTAATACATAAATGAACAAGTTTAATATCTAAAGGAACAAGTTTAATACATAAATGAACAAGTTTAATACATAAATAATGCTTGTAATAAATTAATAATTTTAATACGTAAGAATTACAATCAAATGATTCATTTAACATGTAATTATACAACTTGTTATCCCATATATATTAGATAAAATTAATTGCATGAGAATTTCAATGTCATAATATAATCTCTCTTTATTCATATATCTAAGGTATCTTCATAGTTGTCAAACATGGATTATCATAATTATTAGGATTTACCTAGACCTAGACCTAGAACTAGACCTTTCCTTACCTTGCAATGTCATGCCATGCTTATCCTTGTCATGTTTTTCCTTCAATTTCATTGCCTTCCCTTGCTTTTCCTTTCCTTGAATTTCATTGCATTTCCATACCAACATGTCCCTAAATGGCTTGAGGAGGTGAGTTGAAACTCACGATAAAACTCAAACCGAGACTCAGATGGGAGAACCATTGGTTGCATTGGATCCAGAGCCCCAAGTTTCATCTAGTGGGGCCCCTCTATTGTCATTTTTTCGACAAGAAAACTATTTGTTCGAGTATCTTTGACACTAGGGTTTTGCTCAATGAGGCATAGTGCATTTTCTGAAGAGGAGGTGAATTTTCAAGAAGAATGTGTCAGCAATTTGAGGGTAGTGTAGTCATGTGGGCCTTGGCCAAACAGACTTGAGGGAGCTTATGAAACTCCATTATGTTGCTCGGTTTGGATTTTATGCTCCCTGACCAAATTGGCCACATGTCCGTGATTGACTTGAGGAGGCAAATTGCAACTCAAGATAAATATAGAAACGAGACTCAGATAGATGAACCATCAAGTTCATTTGATCTGGAGCACAAAGTTTTACCTAGTGGTTCCCCTTTGCTATAATTTTGTCCATCAAAAAATGGTTTGTTGGAGTATCTTCGGCACTAGGGTTTTCCTCAATGATGCATAGTGTAATTTCTGAAGAGGATGTCAATTTTCAAGAAAGTTGTGTCAGGATTTTGTGGGTACTGTATTCTTGTGGGGATTGGCCAAATATAGTTGTGGGAGCTTATGAAACTATGTTATGCTGAACATTTTGGATTTTATTCCCCAGGACCAAATTGTCCACATGTCCTTGAATGGCTTCAGGAGGGGAGTTGCAATTCATGATAAAACTCAAACATGGACTCATATGGATGAACCATAAGTTTAATTAGATTTAGAGAATTGGGTTTCATCCACTGAGGCCCCTCCACTATCATTCTGTTTATCGGAAAACAATTTTTTGGAGTATCTCTGAAACTAGGTTTTACTCAATGAGGCATAGTGCAATTTTTGAAGAGGAGGTCGATTTTCAAGAACACTATGTCAGGCATTTGTGGGTGGTATATTTTCATGGGCCTTGGCCAAAAGGTCTTGTAGTAGATTACATTTCCCTTTTATGTTTCTTAGTTCAATTTTTATGCCGTCAGACCAAATTGAAAACATGTCCATGAATGGATTGAGTAGGCGAGTTGCAAGTCGCGATAAAAATCAAACTGAGACTTGGATGGAAAAAATGTTAGTTGCATTAGATCTCAAATAGAAGGTTTCCACTAGTTAGGCCCCTCCATTATCATTTCGTTGACCAAAAATCCATTTGTTGGAGTATCTTCGGTACTAGTGTTTTTCTCAATGAAGCATAGTGCAATTTTTGAAGAGGAGGTTGATTTTCAAGAACACTATGTTGGTAGTTTGTGGGTGGTGTAGTTGTGTGGGCCTTGGCCAAACATATTTTTGAGAGATTACAAAACTTCATTACGTTGCATGGTTTGTATTTTATTCTCCGAGACCAAATTGGCCATATGTCCCTGAATTGCTTGAGGAGGCGAGCTACAACTTGTGAAAAAACTCAAATTGGGACTCAAATGGATGAACCATTAGTTGAATTGGATATGGAGCTCCTAGTTTCATCTATTAGATCCCCTTCGTTATCATTCCATCGACCAAAAAAACATTTTTTGGATTATTTCAGGAACTAGGGTTTTACTCAACGAGGCATAGTGCAATTTCTAAAGAGGAGGTTGATTTTCAAGAACACTGTGTTAGAAATTTTTGGGTATGTTACATAAATATTACCTTGAGGACATGTGAACTTTCCCTTGGATTACATACCCCTCTACCAAGACAGAAAACTACCTTTGGACACTACCATTCCTATAGACTCATTTTATCCATCGAGAAAGAGAGAAGGAAGGAGAGTATGATGTACCTCACTTTCGAATTTTGTCCAAGCTACTCCAATCTATGAGTTCCAAACAATACCTACAATGAAAAACAAGGAACAAACAAATATCTCCTACTCTAATGGATTAGACCCAATAAATAGATCTATGAAGATTGAGGCAAGCATAGACAAGTACATGTAATCACATACTAGAAGGAAATAGGCCAAGTATATTAATTAGAACCTCAAAATGAAACTTACAATCTTTATATGATGTTGCAACATCTTCTCCAATTCTTCCTCATCCAACCCTTGCTCATAATATCCATAATCAAAATAAAATGCTTTTCTGATTTTTCCTCGTTCATTATGAGAGTCCCTCCATTTATAGGCTTTTGAGAGGCTCAACCACCTTGGGAGTATTTGGAATTATTTGAGCACATGGTTCCAAAAGTTGTGATATATCCCTTACATGTAGCCTAGGAGTTAGACTTGAGCCAAACCAACTTGATCCATCCATAACTATGTTTAAAAGAAAAAGGGATTTCTTCCAATATTTTCCCAACCAATTCAGTGCTCCCTTATAATGAAAAAAAAAGCACTACAATGCTCCTTGTGAAATGGACAAGGAGCACTAGCGCTCCCTATATATGAGTAAGGGAGCGTTGATCTTCCCAAAAGTTTCCAAGATGAGTAATTTCCATTGAAAAACACATGTTCTGACTGTCATATGATGGGGATTGCTCTTCTAACATGTCTTAAGGGTTTTATCAAGTGTTTTCATGGTGTTTTTCATGATGTGACACTTACGAAAAGAGAAAGCAACACTTACAAAAAGAGAAAGTGACACTTATGACACTTGCAACAAAAGTGTGAAACTTACGAAAATTATGACAATGAGAATGTGAAATTATCAAAGTGAGGAATTTTATGTGTAATGGGGTAGTGTAGTCACATGTGCCTTAGAAAAATATACTTGTGGGATCTTACAAAATTTTGTTATGCTACTCGTTTTGGATTTTATGACTATGGACCAAATTGGTCACATGTCCCTGAATTGCTTGAGGAGGTGAGTTGCAACCCATGATAAAACTCAAACTGGGACTTAGATGGATGAACCGTCAGTTTAATTGGATCCAAAGCACTAGCTTTAATATATTAATGTGCCTCCGCTATCATTTTTTTGACTAGAAAATTGTTTGTCGGAGTATCTCCAGTACTAGGGTTTTTCACAGTTCTTATTATATATGTTTTAAAATTTAACACCTTGTTAGGACAGACATGGGATAGAAAGTGAAAGTATGGCAAGGCATGGAATACAAAGGTATTAAAATTTAAGGCATGACATGACAAGGCATGGAAAGTGAAGGCATGGAAAGGAAAGGCAAGGCAAGGAAAGGCAAGGTATGGAAAGAAAAGACAATGCATGGAAAGGAAAGGAATAACATGGCATGGTAAGGAAAGGAAAGGAATAACATGGCATGGTAAATAAAGGAAATGAAATAAAAACCATGGCAAGGCAAGGCAAGGCATCACAAGGCATGGAGAGTGAAGGAAATGAATGGCAAGGAATGTAAAGGGAAGGCACATGACATGGCATGGCATGGTTGGGAAAGGCATGGAAAGGAATTGAAAAGAACAAAAGGAAAGGCAAGGAATGGAAAGGAAAGGAATGTCAAGGCATGAAAATAAAATCCAAGTGAAGGTAAGGCATGGGATGGCATGGAAAGTGAAGGCATGACAAGTGAAGGAAAGGAAAGTGAAGCCATGGAAAGTGAAGACAAGGCAAGGCAAGTGAACACATGGAAAGTGAAGGCATGGAAAGGGAAGGAAATGAAATTGAAGGCATGGAAAGGGAAGGAAATGAAATTGAAGGCATGGAATGTGAAGGAAATAAAAGGAAAGTGAAGGAAATACAAGTGAAGGCATGGGAAGTGAAGGAAATGTAAGGAAACTGAAGGGAAGGAAAATAAAGGCATGGTGTGGCATGGCAAGGAAAGTCAAGGAATGTAAAGGAAATGCAAGGATTGGAAAGTGAAGGAAAGGCAAGGAATAACATTGAAACATAAGGAATGACATGGCATGGTGTGATAGGGCAAGGAAAGGCATGGCGTGACAAGGAAAGTAAAGGCATGGAAATACAAGAATACCATAACAACCATAAAATGAATCCAAAATTATTCCTTTTACATACCTATGGTTATTCAGGTAGACCATCATTATCACTTCTAATATTGATGGTATCCATTAACTTCTTGTGCTCAGAGTAAAACAAGAAGTATCATACATTTGATGAGTTCTTACTCAGCATTGTTTATAGTTGAAGGTTTGTACCAATCACCAAGTTTGTAAAGTGGTATATGAATTGACCTGGTTTATAATATTGAAATACATAACCACTTTTATTTCTTGTTCTTTCATCCCATGTTATATATTATCCTTTAATAACCATTGACCCATTCAAAATTCAACACCTTCAGAGTTTGTTACTGATCACACGATGGTATTCTTTCCATATAAGCATTGTACCATGCAATAAGTAGTGCCCCATTCATTTTTTCTTGGGGAAACCACTGCATATATGTTCCCTACAAAAAATTGAGTACCAAAATGTGATTCCACTAAATGACAAAAGATTAAAACATTGATGTTAATTATTCAAAATTTAATAGAAGGATTCAATGAACCTAGAAGTACAAGATCTAAGACATGATCATAATTTGTTGAAATAATTGATTGGTCCTCCCTATTATGGAACTCTTATGATGATGAACCCCTATTATGGGGATGATGAACCCCTATTATGGAACTCTTGACCATCCCGATGTGGAGTTAAAAATGATGCAGTTCTTTCCCATTCAATAATTGGTGGATAAAATATGGGAGGAGAGTGGACACGGGATTGACTTTTTTTTGGATGTCTGACTTTCCAACAAGAGGTCGCACCACAGAAACTTCTTCACCACAATTTTTTACACTAGTTGTGTCTCGAGTTTAACCCATTGTATAATCAGATCCAAGTGAATCTTCCATCATATGGTCATCCACGACAAGCTATCTTGATGAGATACAAGATGTATTTTTCTCTACTAAACTCCTACACTCCACTTATGGTGATGGATGAGAAACAACAATGGCTTATATTCCTATAGAAATTGGATTTCCATCTTCTGAAATCCTACACTAAAATTGGCTTCCAATAACCCCACCACAAATTTGTCCAGGTATTACACAAGAAGGGACAACTAAAAATTACAATTCCAAGTGGAAAAATTTGTCTTTGCATTATAAAAGAAGACACAACTAATAATTCCAATTCCAATTGGAAAAAATTGTCTTGGTATTACACGAGAAGAAATATAATGATTCCAATTCCAATTGTATAAATTTTTCTTCGTATTAAATAACTAACACTTCCAATTTGACAAATTCTTCTTGGTATTACACAATAAGACATAACTAATAATTCTAATTGGACAAATTTGTCTTCCAATTCGAAGAAGACACAAGAAGAGACAAACAACAATTCTAGTTGGACAAATTTGTATTCCAATTCCAAGAAGACAAACAATAATTCCAATTCCACTTGCACAAATTTGTCTTCCAATTCTTCCCATAATGGTATTGTAATAGCAAACAATGTGTATGAATTAAACAAAAAGTCTAAAATAAGAAAAACATGTTTGTGTGCACTATTTTATATGCATATGTTGTGAGTTCCTTTCCAGGCTTGAGATAGATGAGGTAGTGGAGTGTGCTTGGCACAAAAAGATACCCAAAAGGAACATGTGTCCATTCCTAGAATGCATGCGCACTAAAGTGCGTGCATGTTCTAGGAAGACACATGCATTCTTGTAGAGAATAGATGAGAAACAATTACAAGCCTTTAAAGTCACAAGATCACGTACACACTCTTAATTCAAGGGATATAACATTTATTATAGACAAAAGATATTTATGAATAAATATGTATAAAGGTATGGGGAAAACTAGGATCTAAGGGCTTAGGATTGAAAGTGTTTTTTTGAAGCATAGAACAATGGTTGGAGCACCAAGATGTGGGTGATGTGGGTGAAATGGTTGTGGGGAATTTAACAAGAGGTATATGCATAGTGAACTCAAGGCTCGAGTGTGTATGGGGGTTAAGTGTTGAGTATAGGTTATTCATCGGCTTAGATGGAGCTAGGGAGGTCTAGGTCATGGTCTACATCAATATCTAGGTCATGTTCATTGTATAGGTCTAGGTCATGGTATAGGTCATGGTCTAAGTCTATATAAAACTCTATATCATAGTTTAGGTCATGGTCTACGTCTAGATTCAGGTCTATGTCATGATATATGTCATTGGTCATCATATAGGTCTAGCTCATGGTCT
>JZKD02S1819170.1:1327762-1339319 GCA_000966675.3 Picea glauca
GGAATTAGCAGATAAGACTAGGGTTATACCTGAAGGGATTTTAGATGATGTCATGGTTACTTTAGCCTCATGGGAGTACCCTGTAGATTTTCTTGTCATTCATTCAAAGGATCCTTCTCGAGGCCATCCTATTATTTTGTGAAGACCTTGGCTAGCCACAACCAACGCATTTATTGGTTGTAGAGAAGGAGAAATGACCATCTCAAATGGTCTCTCTATCCAAAAGCTCACCATTTACCCTCCATCTCAACCTATTATGGAAAATCTATGGTGTCTTGAACGTTCATATGAGAACAAATACTAGGAAGAACCCGTATTGCCTAGTGACCATGCAAGGACACTTCATGAGCATACACAAGAAAATGTGTTAAACCAATTCATTTCTGCTATTACATGTGTGGATTTTCCACAGTCGTTTCCCCAATTTGAGTACATGTTTGGGGAATAATTTCAAGAAAAATTAGATCCATCTGTTTTGGCTTCAACATATTTTATTTTTGAAGTCAATGAGTCTACCATGTCTTATACTATACCCTCTGAGATTAGTCCAGGGAAATTTTTACATATAAATTCCGGGCTAGATACAGACCAACAGAAACAATTAGTAGATATCCTTAAATAAAAATCAAGAGCATTTACCTGAGAATACACTGACATGAAGGGTATACATCCTGACACATGTATACACCTAGGGGGAAGTGACACCTGTTAGGAAACCCCAGAGGAGGATGAACTCAACACTCAAAGATATAGTCAAGGAGGAGATTCAAAAGTTGTTAAAATTTATCTATCCCATCTCCGACAGTAAGTGGGTATCCTCGCTAGTAGTGTTTCCAAAGAAAGTGACCAGGAAATGGAGAATTTGTGTTGATTTTTGGGAAC
Source organism: Picea glauca (assembly GCA_000966675.3). Taxonomy (NCBI): domain Eukaryota; kingdom Viridiplantae; phylum Streptophyta; class Pinopsida; order Pinales; family Pinaceae; genus Picea; species Picea glauca. The sequence continues at coordinate 1,328,645 of JZKD02S1819170.1, forward strand.
TCAATAAGGCCACTCTGAAAGACTACTTTCCTCTTCCTTTCATTGACCAAGTTCTAGATACCTTGTCCGAAAAGAAGTATTTCTCCTTTCTAGATGGGTACAATGGGAACAACCAGATTCTTATAGCAACCGAGGACTAGGAAAAGGCTACATTTGCTTGTCCTTGGGGGCACCTATGCCTATAGGGTCTTACCATTTGGATTGTGTAATTATCCTACCACATTTCAACGAGCAGTATTAGGGATATTTTCCGATCTTATTCATGATTGTGTGGAGGTCTACATGAATGACTTCACAGTTTATGGAAAGACTTACCACGAAGCCTTAGACAACTTAGAAAAAGTCCTCATTAGATGCCAGGAGATGAACCTATCCCTAATTCATGAAAAATGCAAAATATTACTAACTAAAGGAGTGGTTCTTGGACATCATGTTTCATCTGAAGGAATACAAGTCAATCCTGCAAATATTGAGGTCATTATTAGAATTCCACCCCCCAAGACTCAGAAAGAGGTGAGAAGTTTTCTTGGACATGCCGGATATTATTGATGGTTTATTGAAAATTTTACAAAGATTGTTGCACCTATGTTTGGATTATTGATAAAAGATGTTGATTTTGTTTGGACTAAGCATTGTCAAACTACCTTTGAAACCCTGAAAACCAAGTTGTCTATGGCACCGGTTCTTAGAGGGACTAATTAGACTCTCCCATTTCATATATCCACTGATGCTTCCGACACCGCAATAGGAGGGGTATTAGGGTATAAAGAAGACCAACAGTTCTATGCCATTTATTTTATAAGCAAGAACTTATCCCCTGCCAAGTTGAAATACACAGTCACCGAGAAAGAGTTCTTCATGCTCTTAACAAATTTCGTAATTACATTACATGTTATGAAGTATTTGTACAGATTGATCATTCCACCATTAAGTTCCTCATGAATACACCTATAGCTAATGGCTGAGTGACTAGGTGGCTCTTGTTATTACAAGAATTTAATATTACTGTGCTTGACCGACCTGGAAAGGATAATGTAGGAGCTAAGTTTCTTTCCCGAATAAAGAATGAGGATGATGGCGTTCCTATAGATGATAGTTTCCTAGATGAGCATCTCTTTGCCCTTTCTGTCAATACCCCATGGTTTGCATATATGGCAAACTATCTGTCTACTAGGAAGTTACCGTCTCATTTGTCACCTCATGAAAAGTAGAAAATTATTACACAGAGTGCTAATTACTCTTGGGTTGGTCATGATCTTTTTCACACAGGTCCTGATTTGATTATTCGTAGATATGTCCGAGAGGATGAGGTCCCTGAAATACTACGAAGTTGTCATGATGGACCATGTGGTGGCCATTTCTCTGACAAACTCACAACCTATAAGGTATTATATTCAGGTTACTATTGGCCTAAAATTTTCAAAGATGTTGCCAAGTATGTGAGAATTTGTGATAGCTTCCAAAGGATAGGTAGACCTACATCATCTGAAAAAATGCCTTTGAAGGCCCAAGTTATGATAGAACCCTTAGAAATAAGAGCCCTCAACTTTGTAGGACCAATTTCACCCATGTCCCATAGGAAGAACTATATCTTGGTTTGTACAGACTATGTCACCAAATGGGTAGAGGCAAAAGCTCTATTTAGGGCCATAGAGAAGTTTATTGTCGAATTCATCTATGAAGACATATTTACCCGCTTCGGTGTCCCTCATGAAATTGTTACTGACCAAGGCACTCAATTCACTTCCAAGCTAATGAAAGAGCTAACAGAGAAATATGGGATTAAACATTGTAAATTTTCTCCATACCACCTGCAAGCCAATGGTTAGGTAGAATCCACAAACAAAGTTCTGGAAGCCATCTTGACCAAGACTGTTCAACTACATTACCGAGATTGGGATGATAGGCTCCCAGAGGCTTTGTGGGCATATCGAACTACTTGGAGAAATACCACTGGGCATACCCCTTATGAGCTAGTGTACAAGAAACAAGTACTTTTACCAATAGAATTCCAGGTAAGGACATTCCGTATTACCACAGAATTAGGATTGAACCTGGATGAGGCTTAGAAGCAACGAGCCCTACAATTGAATGAATTGTATGAGATCAGGAAATATTCCATCCAACGGACAATATTGGTCCAAAACGAGAGGAGGAAGTGGCATGATAAGTTTATTAAAAAGAAACACTTCTAGCTTGGTGATTGGGCGCTGTTGTTTGATTCCCGGTTCAAAACCTTAAAAGGGAAACTTACCACCCATTGGTTGGGCCCTTATGAGGTAGACACTATATATGACAATGGAGCTATAAAAATTAAAACAATTGACGATGGACAAGTCTCCTTTGTGGTAAATGGACACCAACTTAAGTTTTATCATAATCCCATTTCCAGAGAAGATTTTCTACAGGTCATGACAGATGACAAGGCATTGGCCTTAGTAGATGGGGAAGTCCCCCCTTGTTCTTGAAATATTTTCTGAGTTTCCTACTGTATATATGTAAATAGTTTTTGTATTTTGTTAATAAGGCAATTATAGATATTTATGTAAGTAATTATTTCACCGGGAGTACATTGTTTCAAGGATCTCTCATCAAAACATTGTTATACTTGAATCTTGTGTCTTCCAAAGCATAAAATGAATAGTGACTTACTGTAATTAGCCATGTTTTGCAAAATTATCATTTTTAAGGCATTCCAAAGTAGTTTCTCTTGAAACTCTTCACCACTGTATAAGGAAGTGATACCATAACTATAAATCCTAGAGGTATCTCGAATAGTTTTTCAAAGAAACCTGAGTAATTAAGTCAAGTGTCTTTATCAAAGAGTAATAGGGAGGTCTCATTAACAGTTAGTCATGGAAACATCATCATAATTACAAAAGAAGACAATGATTTGAGCCTAGAGATACCCTTTTGTTCTTTCTCGATGGTACCATCCACTACACACTAAATATATTGATTATATCATATCTTTAGATAGGCCACATCCTCTTAAGTACCCCTTACATTAGGAAAACCACTAAAAAATATAACGGAAAGTCATCCTCTAACATAAATACCATCCCAATTAAAAAGAAAAAGAAAGACAAAGTTGTTTCTGAGGTGTTTCCCCATCTTCTTGCATAAGCAATATTATACTAATATCTTAAAGGATGAAGGGCCAGTCTATGAGGGTTTAAGAGGATAACCCATTGGGATACTGAATAGGTCTGCTGGCAGTAGGCAATGGCCTATGGTATGACTATGTAAACCTGCCAGAGTACTGAACAGGCTTGCTGGAAGCGGGGCATTCTACCTAGCGAGGATGATGATCTGACAAAAATAAATAATAAATCTAAACTTTTTCTGATGTACGACATTACTTGCAGACAAAGATGACATGAGGTATGTGTGGTTAAGCTAAGTTTAATGAATCTCATCAATTTCGCATTGGGAAAAGACTCTAAGACTATCTTGAAACTGTCTTGCCTACCTCTTCTTATCTATATATAGGATCTCTTATCCTATAGGTGGGGCCATTTCTTAACTATCTTGTTGGAACAATCTGTGAAATTTTATCTTTACACTTGACATACTATAAATCCTCAACTATTGGGGGATACTGACTATTTTCCTATACTTTTGATTGTAAGGTGTCACAATACTTAGGTGTGGGGCAGGGGTTCATGAGCTGACAAATGATTATTTCCTAGAGAAAAGTGTCTTTGCAAGAATTTTTGTATTATTACCATGATACAGGTTATTACATTGATAGTCAGGTTATTTTTAAATGTTGTGTGCTATACATTACTGAACTCATGCTTAACAGACGATTATTTATTGGTTATCTTCTATTATAAGCTACATACTATAGGTTTGAAAATACATGTTTTATGCTTGCTACAACCCGTTTATTATAGGTTTTGACACTATATGTCATATACAAGAAGAATGAGTAAGCATGGAGCATTCTACCTCTGCTCATTAACCACTATGGTTTTCAAAAACACTTCAAAATTGCAGGTTGTCCATTAAAAGAGGAAAAAATGCACTTAACACAGGGGTACTGGATGAAGTACCGGATGAGGTGACAGATGCAATGCTGTTTAAAGTGTCGTTTGAAGTGTCATTGCATTGCATACCAATAACTGTCCTAGATTCTAGGGAACTAGAACTCAATCAAATTTAATTAAATTTGTTACAGGCATTGATTAAAAGATGTCTCATATGGTTATGATCAAATTTCCAAGTCAAAAGACTTGGACATTGATCTAAGAATGCACCACTCCATTTCTCCCAAGCTTGCCATCAAATTTGAATCTCCCACACATGGCAGCTTGTGCGCACATGTGGGAAACGTCCTCCACCATAAGAGAATCCAAAATCGTGTTGGTCACTCTATTGTTTCATTTTCCCTTGCAATTTGCTCTGCCCTGCATTGAAGAATCGTGCCCAACCTCTATCGAATTCGCCCTCTGTTCTAATCACACTCAGACTGTGTTAAACCCGTGCCATTTCTTGGCTTGTTTGCACCCTTTCTTGGTAAAATTTTCCCTCTGTTCTAATTGCACTCAGACCATGCCCAAGTCATGTCTCTATGTGGCTCGATTTCACCCTTTCTTGGTGAATTCAAACCCTATCATAATGCCCAAGTGATATGAACCCTCCTCCTATGGAGACTTGTTTTCCATTCTAGAATTCGCACAGTGTAGGGAAGTGTTCTTTCTTGTTGGCTGGGGTCGATTTATGTTGAGTTTGCAAGGCCATGATGATGGTCTTTCTATGCAATTCGTAGTTGGTGTTGATGGCAGGATAACACATGTAGGGTCTCTCAATTTTGCAGTCACGGAAGAGTCAATTGCTGCTACAAAAAAACTTCCAAGAATGGGAGATAGGTGGTTCAAGAATCATCAATTACCACGCTCAAGTTACAATAGGGTGTTTAATCCCAAATTCGAGAGCATTTCATGAGTGAAAGGGTATGCTAAGGAGTGGATAAAGCCAGAATTTGTCAATCCCCTTATCGTCATCACATGGTTAATTACATGTGAAGGTAGATACTTCACCTTCGAAGCTTGTCACTTTAGATTGTTGGCAGTTAGATTGGGTCATCCCATTTACCACATCTCTTAAATTACCTAAGCCTTCCTTGGAGGAAGACAATAGATGCACACCTTCATCATGACAATACAGTCCTTCAGGAAAAATTTAACTCCCTTCAATGATTGGTCGATGAGATGACCCAATCTAACCACAGCTTAAGAGAACAATTAAATCAACATAAGAGGCACAAGGCTAAGCCTATACAACAACAAGGAAAGGCTTCTAAAGCTGGCCCTCCTCAACAAGCCTAGTTCCAAGGGATGACTTCTTTTTGTATGCAGTGGGACTTGTAAAATCGTCGGTGTGGGGGTATGTTGGGCCTGAGATATGATCATCTTCATGACATTATTATACACTTTTTTCCATATGTATATAGGCATTTTTATCTTTCAAAAGAGCCTTTTGAATTATTTTACGGTAAAATGATACAATCGGCATGAGGTACGTATAATTCGTGTTTTGTGATTCAATCAAGTTTAATTTATCATAGTTTATGGTTTCCAAGAGTTAATTCATGTTTTTTTGTTTTTACAAGGAAAAACACACCATGTTTCTTGTTCCAACACTTGTTCCGACACTCGATCCAACACTTGTTCCGGTACTTGATCCAACACTCGTTCTGGCACCCAGTATTGCACAAAAAAGTAAGGTAAGTCGGAAGTTATGGTATTGGCGGCCGGTGGTGGAAAAATTGAACACATCGGTTTTGTTTGTCATCACCTCCTCCAGCTACTAAGTTCAAGACAAATCAATTTCAGTTGTCCAAAGAGGGTGTTCATTGGGTTCCTTCATTTTGTTAGTTATTGATGCATTTAATGTAATTTACCGAATTTAGAGGTGGTTTGACCCTCCTGTGGTTGACCCCCTGGGTTGTAAGATTATAAATACTACCAAGATGATCATCAGATTGTTAGGCACGTAGAATAGCCATCAGATTGGAGATAAACTCATTATACTCTCTTTTTCATTTTTCACATTGCCAGAATAGTGCCATAACTGCGTTTTTGACTTTCATGGTGAATTCAGCCTGTTGAAGTTTGTGGTGTGCTTGTAGAGGGTAGCCATGAATTTTTGGGGGGACCACCAGTAGTCTGGTGACTATCTTTGTGTTCTTTTATACATTTCATAATTTAATTAGTTTGTTGTAATTTTCTATACATGCATATTTTGTTAACTAGTTTGTTGTAGCTTAATTGTTTTAATTGTTTTGCAGGTTAGATGATGATATATATTAACATGCAATGATTTTGTAGAGTAGAGAAACACTTGCAAGTCTCTACACTAACTCCGTATCCATCTAGATATCAGACTACACTTTTATTTATTATCTTACAGTCAAGTTTAAAACAAAGTTGTTTTTAGAATAAAATGGAGTTCTATTTGGGTTTCATTTGATAGGGATCTTTGATGGATAGATAGAATTAGTTCCAGTTTCTAGTCATATATTTCTTACTTCAGTTTATATAAATTTCATTTAATTAGTTGTTGGTTAAATTAGATTGTTAATTTTCTTTTTAATATCATGCTTTAAATTTTTGTTTTTAATTATTTATTTATGTTAGTTTGAATGGCTAGAATAGACATAGTGTAGTTTTATTTCACGCAATTTCCTTTCATAGATTAAGATGCAATTGAATTTCTTAATTAGATAATGATGATCTCATAATGATGTTGATAGTTTATACATGAACATGTAGGGTATTTAACATTACTTTTATCATGGCTAAGTTTTCATTGGACTGTTTACTTCACACCTTTCATTTTTTCCATTGAAATTAGTATTGAGCTTATACCATTAGAACTGTCCTTTGTTGTCAAGTGTCATCGAGATATCATCCATCACCAGCGAAGGCATTCACACAACCACCAGCATTACATTTTAGTTTTTCATAGGTTAAAGTTAGTTTCTTTCTTTCATAAGTTAGAAGAGATAGTTTCTTGTTTTCATAAGTTTAGTTGATAGTTTTTCTTGCTTTCAATAGAACAGATTTCCTTTCATGCATTGCATTGAGCATTTAAACTTCTTTTCATGCAAGAGAAATAGTTTTTCATTAGGCATTTAGTTCACTTTCCTCTTAGGCTAGGTAGTTGTTCAATGAGAAGGCTTTGCTTACTTGTCTTTTGCTTTATGCTTTTTCTTGCTTATCTATTTTCTTTAATAGGTTAGTTCGGTTCTTTTTCTTGCTTTCCTATTTGCTATAGTACAGTAGTTAGGTGTTTTTTCTTGCTTGTCTATTTGCTTCAATAGGTTAGATAGGTTTTTTTGCTTACTTGCTTATGCATTTGCTTTCATATTGTAGTTGCTCATTGGATATAGGTTGGCAAGTTAAAGAAGTTTTCTTTCATCATTTGCTTAGTATGCTTGGTAGTCCACCTTTGCTTATTTTCGTGAACTAGTTTTCTTTACATAGAGTTTTCATTTGTTTTCTTAGGAACTATCCATTAGTCCTTGGCTCAAAAAGTACTTAGGTTACCTAGTTTTCATTTTTCTTAGTAAGGTTTGTTCATTAGATAGGTTTTCTTGAGTAGATTAGCCCTAGATAGCTGCTTTCCGTAGTTATACAATACTCCTACCAACCTTTTTACCTTTGGAATATATTTTTCTACAACTCCAAGTATACTTACCCCAAGTTGACAAATTAATTGAGGGTAGTTTAGTGTCTTTTGTAGTACATATAAATCACCTAACAATATGTTTTGTTTTACTGTGATAGGCTGGATTATTAGCCAGGTGAATAACACTCTGACTATCACAAAGTAACTTTACTTTGTCCTCCATCCTTCCAAACTCACCAAACAAACCTTTCAACCAAACTGCCTATTTCCAAGCATGTGAAGAAGCTACGTATTTGTTTTAAACTAAATTTGTTGATACTTTGGTGTTTCTTCCTATTTCATTTCAACATCTACATTTGATTTTATGAGAGATGATTCATCAAATATTACATCTCTGTTAATGGTGATCTTGTGGGTAGTAGGATACCACAACCTGTACCCCTTAATACCATCACCATATCCAACAAAGATAAGCCTTTTTTATTTTGTATCTAGTTTATAATGTTGATGTTTCAGAATTAGAGCATAGGCATCACAACCAAAAACTTTAAGATTAGAATAATTACACGGGTGACTTGTCCATACCTCTTCTGGAATTTTGCATTCTATTTTTGTTGATGGTGATCGATTCACCAGATAACAAGTTGTAGATATAGCTTCTTCCCATAGTTCATGCTGCAATTTGACATTACTCAACATACTCCTTTCTTTCTCTAGAAGAGTCATGTTCATGCGTTCAACAACTCCATTTTGCTTAGGAGTATAGGCAATGTTTTTATGCCTATCAATCCAAAATTCCTTGCAATAATTATCAAACTCCATTGACGCAAATTCACCACCATTATTAGTTTTTAAACATTTAATGGATCTACCAATGCTATTTTCCACTAAAGATCTAAACTGCTTGAAAAATGTAAATACACCAGCCTTACTCTTTAACATATAGATCCACACCTTCCTCGAGAAATCATTTATAAAAGTTACAAAATATGATGATCCTCCATATGAAACAGTAGGGGATGGTCCCCAAACATCAGAATGAATATAGTCTAGGGTTCCTTCACTGGTGTGTCTTCTGGTTTTAAATCTCTGCCTATTCTGTTTTTCGTAAATACAGTGCGTGCAAAAATCTAACTTTAAAGAATTTAGACTAGGAAGTAACTTGCAATAAATTATATCTTTAATCGTTGTTCTCTCATATGACCCAACCATTGATGCTATAGTCAAACATAGTCACTGTTGTTCTCAAATACCATTTTCGGATGATCTGATTCAATCCTCCCTTCTAACAGAAACAGGTTAGGAACCTTCTTTGCTTTCATAACCAATAGAATTCTTTTGTAGACCTTCATAACTCTGCCTTGAACAATAGTCTTGTAACCTCCAGTGCCTAAGACTCCCAAAGAGATTAGGTTCTTCCTAAGCTTAGGTACATGTCTTACATCAGTTAGTATTTTAATAGTTCCATCAAACATTTTAATTCAAATGCTACCAATTCCCACAACTTTAGATGAAATATCATTACCCATGTAAACTACTCCATCATCTATAGACTAGTAAGTAATGTAAGTAATAAACTACTGTATTCAGTAAACGAACGGATAAACGAATAACCTTGCATGCCCTACATTACGGAGAAAATAGAGAAATTCAGGGTTTTCACACCTCCCTCTGCTTGCCAGTTTCATCTTAAAAAAACCTAAATCATAAAAAGGAAAGAAGCCCTAAAATCTAACCCTGTAAAAAAAAAGTGTTCTCTTCTTTTCCACTCCATGCGGTCTCATATGTATATTGCAAATAACAAAGCAATGTCGTCTCATCAGTATACTGCAAATAACAAAGAAAGCAGGGTATGCACATTTTGGTTAAATGACCAAAGGGCCAAATTAAATATTGTGGAAAATAAAGAAAGACCAAAGGAAACGGATCACCGGATCGATGTCGACAAAGGCAAGCAATTCCTTTGCTTTATCATATCTTCCACTCCATGGCATCTGATCATCATTGAGTGGAAATAATTTTAGGAGAATGCTAAATTCTAAAATAAACCACAAATTCAATGATTTTAGGAGATGCATTGAAATTACAATCACTCATAGATTAACAGAGTTGTAAGAAACCATCCATGCACCAAGCCTAATTAAATAACCCAAATTGAATAATTATTGATTTTCAGAAACAGACGAAAGAAATGGATCTCCTCATGAGATCGCGCTGAAAGCGATTCCTCCACTTGGATGAAGTCGAAATGTAATCGCGTCTCCCTTACTTTCAGTTATCACAGTAACAATACATAATATTTACACACAAAACCACAAAAAGGTACAACAACACACAACACAACAGAGACCGGCATAACACACAACATGCACAAAGAAAGGAACGCTCCACTGCAAACCATACCATATTTATTTTTTAATTATTATTAAAATAAATTTGGTTTTATTCTTCCTCTTGAATATTTTGTTTTATGATATTTTTCACTAATATTTTGAACTCAATCGATAGTTGCAACAGATTCACCGTTGGGTGAAAGCTGCCTCGCCTTAACGATATCGTGAAATCTGCCTCGCCTTATGAAGGTTGGTCTTGTGCCAATTGTTTACCCATTAATCTCTGGTTTGACCGCGCTGTTTCAAATCCTGTGATCCATGTTTTGCGACTGCTTAAATATAACTCGTTTTATGGCTTTTCTCGGATTCAGATAGCTTACTGACACTGTTCAGCATTATTAAGATGGTTAGATTGATTGGATAGTCTCGTTAAAATTCCAAAATTGCTAAACCTTGAATTCTGGTTACATCTGCTGCTTTCATAGCTCAGTTGGTTAGAGCACCCATTTAGTAAGCGGGAGGTCATGAGTTCAACTCTCATTAAAAGCATTCCCATATTTTGTTTTATGATATCTTTTGCCTTTTAATATAGATCTTTTTATGATATTTTTTGCCTTTTAATATAGATCTTTATGTAAAACACAAAATGTTTTTTTTTAAATAGAATTGTTGAATAAAGAAAATAATCTTTATTAATAAATTAA
>JZKD02S1819170.1:1369942-1383882 GCA_000966675.3 Picea glauca
CCGAGGTATGCATTTATGCATATTGAAGGATGAAACCTCATCATTAAATTTTTTTGGTTGACTTTGTACAAAGATCATGGATTTATTGTTAACTACCATTTAGATTTCTAAACATAAATACAATTAGTGGATTGGATAGTCATCTAACACATACACCATATCTTCTCTTTGCATTTCTTCATAGAAACCCAAGATGAATGGTGTTTTTTATTTACTATATCCCAAGAAAGGATCTAATCATCGGGCCTGAGTAATTAAAAAGATTATATGAAGACATTAATCCAGATGTCCCAACGACACAAACTTTGTAGAAATCTCTAGGCACAACCATGTGTTTTATCCTCTCCTTATTTTCGTAGTTTTGTTTCATTTTTGATCTCTCAAACTCTACCCCAGGAAGAAAATTCCTAACTTGTTGTCACCTCAATAGATTTCCCCACACTTCTCTCTAAGGAAACCCTAGCTTATAGGGGAATCCCTATGTCAACCCAATCTAAATCATTTAAGTATAGAGTGAAAATGGTAAGCTTAAGCTAACCTCACTTAGCTAAATCAAAGTTGCAAGTCCTAAAATTATCAAGGAAATCCTAAACCAAGATCACAAAGAGAACAACACGGCTAGTACGAGATGTCCAAGTTCGAACATGTTGAAGTAAAGGTGAGCTAGTTGTAGACATTCAAACCCAACAATATCCCAAATGGTAGAAGACTGAAATATTGAATGGTCAAGAGTGATGATTTAATGTTAGCATGTGTTGTGTGTCTTGCCATGTTACCGAATGTGAGGTAATGATGGAATGACACAGTCCATTAACCATTTAGAAGATAATTTCAAAACCATGTATATGTCAACAATCTATAATATATTCTACTAGATTTATCCAAGTACAATATCAATTGAATTTGATGTTTGTACTCAAGAAATAAACCATCTCTTATTGTGCTCAATAAATACACTTTCTTATTACACCCAAAAGATGAAAATGTTCTTAAGTAAATTTCAAATATGGGGTACAGAAATGTTTAGGACAACATTAAAATTTTGATCTAAGTTTATCCCAAAACATAATTTATCATGTGAAATTACAATAAAATATTCCCATAAGTTTGTTGCTTCTAAAAATAAATTTAGGATAGTGAGGACCATGTTTTAGAGTCAATTTCACCAAAAATTGATGTATTTTTATAATTCCAACACATTCCCCATGAGACAATGAAACAAATATACCCACTTGTAAGTGATTTTTTAGAAAAAGAAATTAGATTACATCAAACCTTACTTATTTATGATTACAATGTTGAAAACAATATGGATAGTGAAGAAATCAACATTAAACCCAAAATTGAAATGTTATATATATATACAAATCATGAAACACCAACAAGGAAATTAATCCCTTCTTCAAGTGTATTTAAAGACAAACTGGGAATGTTTTAGATTTACCTTGGAATCATAAAATATTGTATACATTACTCATCAAATGTATATTTACCCAATCATACATACTGTACCATCCTACAGGACTCTCGGATGCCATCTCTGCCCACATGGACTTGCGAGTAAAGATGGAATCCTACAAGCCTATACAATGCCATCTATTTGAAATGTTTTTCCATCAAATTGCTTTCAACCTTGTTAACCTATGTGAGTAAGAAGGTTAATATTGTAAACCTTAACCTATGTGAGTAAGAGCAATTTACCGATGCATATCCCACCACGTCCTCATATTAAATAATTCGAGTAAGTGAGCACGACCCAACTATGATTTGCTGTTCCCACCAACCTATATCTCTTTAGATTTGTAACAAGTAATATAACAACCAATCAAAATATGGTTTAAATAACAGAAGTCGATTTGTCTATGCTCCGGGTTCATAGGGAAAACCATTATATATGAAACTGAAGCAGGCTCTCCGTGCTCATAAGGAAGAATGCTAGTTCTATTCATCAACGTCAATATAGGGTTATTGAAATGGGGCGTTTTCATAAATGATATTGAAGCGAATGACAATGCAGGGAAGTAAATATTCCAGGTCCAAGCCTCTCACTGTGGTTATTCGACTTTCTAAGATAAACAATAATAAAAAGGGATTCTCATCAAAACGATCAGATGAAATTGAATTACCAAGGATATGAAAATTAAACACGTAAAGGATATACATAATTTAATACAAATTTCATTTAATGGAGAGTTTTATTAATGGACAGCTCTTCAAGAAAAAATTTAATACAATTGACATTGATATAAAAAATCGAATCCTAGACTCTTACGAAAAAACGATGATATAAAATGACACTGCAAAGGAGACGAGTTCAGGAAAAATAGAATTAAAACAAATATCTACTAATCACAGGTTTGTAGAACAAATATTTAAATTACAGAAACAAAATTCAAAAAATTCCCAATAAAAAAAATAAATCATAAAAAAATAACAAATCATAACAAATTTAATTACGTTATCAACTTCATGGCTTAACGGAATCAAAATCTGTATTGCCCGCTTATATCGGAAACCATTCAAGAAATTTTTAATAGCTATGTCATCCAATGGGAATCGAACCTGCCGCGTTAAGGCTGTATAATTTATTATTAAATTAAAGGATGCTCGGGTGAGCCACACTATAGTTTTATTCAACGATGGTTGGACCGCAAAAGATTATACTAAAGAAATGGTCATGTTTCCAGCTCTCGTTATTCTCGTTGTACCCTCCCGCCGGGTTTGGTAAATAATAGCTAGACTGTTCAATTAGATACCTAATTGTACGAGGTCGACCTTTTATTCCACTCAGCATGCTACAGCTTTTACCCAGACCTTCTTATCGGTCTAGTCCTTACCCACTGATTGGTATGGTCATTGAGAGGGAGAGGGGCAGTCGTTTGTCGGTCATTCCCAACACTTGCCTTGTCATGGTGGCAAGATCTTTTTTCTTTATAAATACTTAATAGGAATAGGATAGGACTTCACTCCCCTTCCCGGGTAGGTTACTATAACATAGGTAATATAATGACACAGGTAATATAATGGTGTAACAGAAGTAAGGAGTGAATATTTTTTTGATGGGTGAAATCAATTGTTAGGTAACACAAGATAAGTTAGCATTTTAAATAAGTTAGCATTTTAAATTGGTGATTTCATATAAAGAAGTGTCTTAGTACATTTTATCACTAATTTAATTTCATATAAAGAAGTGCTTTAGTATATTCTATCACTAATTTTCCTATGATGTACACCAGAGGGCTGGAATATAAACAATTATAAATTAAATAAATACTTTTAACCAAAGAAAAATCATTTTATGGAAATCCATCCAACCATTTCCTTTTAGCCATAAACGATATTAACACAATGATAAGATCACGTAATCAGAGCTAACGGCCATAAACGATATTAACAAAATTATAAGATCACGGAATCAGAAAAAGTCGAGCCCATTCAAGGAATGTTCTATGAACAAGATTTATCGAAATGAGTTTTATCCGCGGAGGGTTTTAGAGAGAAAGCACTGAACGAACTGAACCTAGAATATAAAGCGTGACTTTCAAAGGAGAAAAAATAGATTATATTTACATGAACAAGACCAACCATCAAGGAAACTAACCAAAAAATGAACATTCCACCATTATATAACAACAAAAGAGCAATATAAAATCCTAAAGTAAATGATTGGAATAATTAAATCCTAAAGTAAATGACTGGAATAAATAAAGAATGACGGAATAACAAAAAAAATTAAAGGATGAATATTCCATTATATAAGGAGCCATTATGAAAAGGAATGGTAAAGAATAGAAAATTTTAAATGATAAAAAGAATTCATGAAAATAATAAGAATCATAAATGACAAAACCATTAGCTAAAAAGTAAGAATTATGAATGACAATAAATGGGATATAAATTTATTTTTATATTTAATTTAACATGAAATTTTTTTTTGAGAAAATAACAAAAACTAAATATAAAAATTAATGAGAAAATTTTTCAAAAAGATTATAAATAAAAATTAATGATAAAAATTTTCAAAAAAATTATAATAAATTAGCTTGAAAATAAAATAAAAATAAATTTAAAATAAATTGAAAAATTAAATAAAAAACGACAAAACCATTAGCTAAAAAATAAGAATTATGAATGACAATAAATGGGATATAAATTTATTTTTATATTTAATTTAACATGAAAAAAAGTTTTGAAAAAATAACAAAAACTAAATATAAAAATTGGTTTTGCGAGCAGCCTTCCTTGGGATTGATTCTGGACTCGATGAGACAACCTTTGATTAGTGAATTTCCCCGATCTCAAGGCGCGTGGCGTATCGGGTCCTGGATGGGATCGTGGTTTAATGGTGCTGGGCTGGTTCGATGGCTGGCCTTGCTTCTGGCCTTACTCAGATGGTAAATTAATAAAGCAAAGGTACGAAGTCGCTCATCCATCCGGTGAGGTGGGGTATCAAGATTATAAAGAGTTCAAACCCGGTCTATCGAGATGGGAAATTAACGAGTGAGAAGGTGGCGTCTCCGGATGATAGAGAGTGAAACGTGGGCTACCTATCAAGTTCTCCTTCCTATGTGAACCTGGCTTTGAAGTGTGATTTATGGCTTTTTGGCAATTGCTTGTCTTTCCTTGCTGTTTTAGACCTGTTATAACAACATTCTGTTTTGTGTAGATTTTAAGACTCTTCGGCAACTGCTTGTATTTCCTTGCTGTTTAGACCTGTTATAACAGAACTGTATTTATATCCTTCTGAATATAAAAAGTATTTTTTCACGTTGAAAAAAAAGTGTATTATATTAACTAAATTGCAACTCCTGATTATCCGTGATCACGACAATAATAAAAGAGGCAATATAATGGTGTAAGCCATTATAAGCTCAACACTCTCGATCCAATTTAAAGAATAAAACATTTTTTATTCAGCAAAATCATTCTATGGAAATTTTATTTAGCAAAATTAAATTACCTTTATATAAATAAGACTGGCCATCAATAAAACTAAGTAAATATATAATATATGACGCTAAAGAACATTAATAAAGTATATATATATATATATATATATTCAACTTTTCAGCTTTATATAAGAACAATAAAACTAAGTAAATATATAATATATGACGGTAAAGAACATTAATAAAGTGTATATATATATATATATATATATATATATATATATATATATATANTTTTATATAAGAACAAAAAGAGTAAACCAAATCTAAATGATAGATTAAATAGAAATTTAACTAAATTACAAAAATCATTACAAGTAAGTAAAATAAGGTAATAATTTCAAGTAAATAAATGATATGATGAACATTCAACTGAATTAAAAAAGAATCCTAAATAATAGGAAAACTTAAATGATAGGGAGAAAAATAACCTAGATGACAGAATCTAATCTAAAGGAAAAAACAATGCACGATTCATAAATCTGAAGAATTAACAGAAAAACCACAAATTCCATGTCCCGATCGATTGAAATTGCAATGACTCAGAGATTAATAGAGTTGTACCACGGATCAAGCCAAATTGAATAATTATTGATTTTCCGAAACAGAAGAAGGAAATGAATCTCCTCATGAGATCGCGCTGAAAGCCATTCCTCCACTTGGATCAAGTCGAAACGTAATCACGTCTCCCTTACTTTCAGTTATCAGAGTAACAATACATAATACTCAAAGAGACCGACATAATGATTAAAATTACATATTCAAATTCCAACATTAATAGGATAGACCACTACCGGAAAAGAGTCCAGGTTTAATAGACAGTTTTATTCAAGACAGCATTAATAAAACAAGAATGAAAGGGATTCAGAAATCAGATCAAAACAACCACATGGAATTGAATTAGAATTACCTGGGATGAAGAAAGATATGAAAATCGAACCCTTTAACGATATACATAATTTAAAGCAATTGATATTAATGAAAAGTTTTTGAAGGACAGTTATTGAACATAAGCTAAAACTAGAATTTCAGATAATAACTATAATATGAAATTACATGAAAATGAAATTATTGTGCCAGGTAAACTAATACAAGCTTAAAAATAGAATTGAATCTAAACTATTATAAGTTGAACTCTCTTGACCTAATTTAAAGCATAATAAAATGGCAATGTCAAGTAAATAGAGTTTTACTCAGCAAAATCATTCCAGGGAAATCCATCCGCCTTTTGGCCATAAAATAACTAAAGATGATTCCAGTAATGTTCGCTTAACAAGTTTAATATCACATAGAGCAACGATCATATAAACTAAACCGAGTTTATACGTCATTTACCACTTCAATGGTGCTACTGAAGAGTTTTATCCAAGGATGCACGGTTTTAAGCAGATAACACTCATAGTGCTACTGAAGAGTTTTAAGGATGGAATTATCCAAGGATAGAGTGTTTTAAAGAGATAAAACTCTGACTGAATTGAATCCGGAATTGAATTCGTGACTTTCAAACGAGAAACAATAATATGAAATTAAATTACCTTTAGATCACAAACCCGACATCAATAAAACGAATTAAACAATGAACTTTCCACCATTATATAACAGCAAAAATAGGAAGATAAACCCTAAATTATAGAACAAAAAGTAATGTATGTAAAGGACAAGAATCATTACAGGAAATGATAAATGACAGGATGAACATTCCACTTAATCTTCGGCGCCATGCCATCTGATCATCGACTGGAAATAAATAACAAAACAGCAAATGATTTTATGATAATGTTAGATTCTAAAATAAACCACAAATTCCAAATAAACCACAAACTCCACATAGATTGAAATTACAATCACTCACCGATTGATAGACTTGTGACGAACCAGCCAAATTAAATAATTATTGATTTTCGAAAACAGACGAAGGAAGGAAATGGCTGTGATGATGGGATCTCGCGTCTCCCTCCCTTTCAGTTATCACAGTAACAATACATAATATTGACACACAAAAACAAAACAGAAAGAAAGAAAAGAACTCATCATAGACCTACATAACAAACCACACAACAAAGACCTACATAACAAACCACAGAACAAAGGAACGCTCCAATGCAAATCATAGACCGCACGGATGGAGGATATTGGGATTCAAGAACTAATTAGCAAATGAATGTTGCAGCAAGACTCTCTGCTTTATAGGTCTCTCCTTGGCCGTAAAATTTTGGACCATCCTTAACGTTATGGCGAGGGAGCCCACATCTGACAGCCTCGGTGTCAAATAATTTAAATTGAACCGTTGGATCAAGTAAATTTGTTTCTCATCCAACACTTATAAGATAAAAGCATAAAGGGAGCTCACGTCTGACAGGTAACGGTATGGGAGCCCACGTCTGACAGCCTCAGTGTCAGACAATTTAAATTGAACCGTTGGATCAATTAAATTTGTTTCTCATCCAACGCTTATAAGATAAAAGCATAAAGGGAGCCCACGTCTGACAGGTAACGATAAGGGAGCCCACGTCTGACAGCCTCGTTGTCAGAAAATTTAACTTGAACCATTGGATCAATTAAATTAAATTTGTTTCTCATCCAACGCTTATAAGATTAAAAAGTAAAGGGAGCACGTCTGACAGGTAACGGTAAGGTCTGACAGCCTCGGTGTCAGAGAATTTAAATTTAGCAGTTGAATCAAGTAAATTTGTTTATAACATAAAAGCATGGTGTCAGAGAATTTAAATTTAACAGTTGAATCAAGTAAATTTGTTTATAACATAAAAGCATGGTGTAGAGAATTTAAATTTAACAGTTGAATCAAGTAAATTTGTTTATAACATAAAAGCATGGTGTCAGAGAATTTAAATTTAACAGTTGAATCAAGTAAATTTGTTTCTAAGCCCACGCTTATAACATAAAAACATAATTTGAAAATATGTTTTAAAATCATTGTTGATGTAGTTGTCCATCTAAGCGTTATCATGGTGCAGCGAACAAAATGAGTATATATGGGCGTTGTTATAGTGTAACCCATACATGAGGAGGTACACCTTACAAGCGTAGTGGGCCAGCGAATAAGTTAAAATACGCACAAATGTAATGGGCCAGCGATTTTTCAAAATTATTTATTTGAGTTAATAAATTTATAATTATATCAACGCTCATATTTGTTTTTGTTTATTTTTTAATTGAGGTGAAATTTACATTTTAGTAATTATAATATTTTTTTTTTTTTTTTTTAAATTAGGATATTTAGTTAGAAACTTCTGATGTGGTTAGACTTTAGTATTTTTTTTTTTATAAAAATATATATTTCCTTAAAGAGTTTTTATAGCAATATACACATGGCCTGCAAAGCAAACAAGTATGTTTTTGTTCACAGTACTAAAATAAAACTAGTTCTAAGTCTAATTATATCTGTAGCAGAAAAACTAGACAATAGGTGAATTCATGCAGCCTTCATTGCTAGGAGTGAAAGTGAATTGTTGACAATATGTCAGGCACATTGTTTGGTAGACTCGCTTGAAAGGGAATCAAACAAGACATCTAGACGAGTGAGGGTGTCCTAGCGATGGAGTTGGTCGGGCATGTCCCTACACATTTCGAAGATTAGCTGCACATGATATTTTGAGAACTTGAAGGTATTGGGCAGCTCTAGAGCACGGGCTACAACATTTGGAAGATCGCTAACATTTGGTGCAATTGACATTGGTGTTTCCCCTAACCATTCTTGAGGAATCTCTTCCTTAACCAACCACCCAATGTTTTGACATGATTGACGTTTGGAAACTCGTTAACATTTGGTGCAATAGACATAGTGGTTTCATCCAACCATCCTAGAGGAATCTCTTCCTCAATCATACAACCACCCAATTTTGTCACAGGGTCAATGCTTAAGGTGGTTTTTCTAAATTGCACAAGGGTTCCTGAGGGCTCAAAGCAATGCACAAGGGTTGATGAATCCAATTATGCTCAAACTGGGGAGGGACAACCAGGCTGATGAAGGGGATGGGGGTCGGAGAGTGGGCCGAAGAGGGCCCAGGTCGACGGTGTCGGGCCGTAAAACTGTAATAGGCTGGCCCACGCTTTGTCTAACCCTGTTCATGCAACATTGGAGAGACACATACGATAACAATAGCCCAACACCAGAAGGGAGAAAGACCAGGAGAAATGGGAAACTTAATGCAAATCCATAATGAAATAACAATTGCGATGCCTTGCCTCTATAACAACGAAAGTGACAGGGAAAGGTTCCATAAAGACTGAAGTGATGGCATCTTTGATAAGCCTCAATTATTTCTTTGTGTGGGCCATTAAAACCACCTTCATGTGCAGACACACTATACCAAGTTTATTTGACGAAGAGGAGGACATGTGGCGGAGGTGTTTCATGATAACCCGATGTCACCCCATATAGAGATAGACTTTAGTATTTACTACTTAAGAACTTTTAAATATATGTATTATTGTTATTATTTTTTTATGTTCAATTTTTTTTCCTTTAATAATCTTACTTTTTTTATAAAGATTTAAAACATAAAGTTATGTTTTTTCTAATTCAATTTTTTAATTCATTAAAAACCATAAATTTAATAATTATTTAATTTGAATCTTTCTTTTGTGATATGTATCTTTGTGAAATATACTCAATCCTAAAAATCTAGTTCTTACCATCTAGTTGCTTAAATTCATTAAAAGCATAATGTCTTTGTTAAATATACTCAATCCTAAAAATCTATTATTTTAATAACAATTTGGTAAATTTGGTAGAGTTGTTTTTAGTAAGAACAAAATTTGTATAGAGATAAATAAATTAAATTAAAATGTATTAATAAATTAGTGTTAAATTTAAATAGTTTATTAATAAAATTGATATTGTTGTATGGTGAAAAATAGTAATGACTAGTTTTTTATTTTAATTTAATAATAATTTGATAATTATTAAGTTAAAATTTATAAATAAAATTAGTGTGGTGAAAAATGGTAATGACTAGTTTTTAATTCTAATTTAATAACAATTTGATAGATGTATTTTGGTGAGAATAATAAAATCAACTTTTCAGCTTTATATAAGAACAATAAAACTAAGTTAATATATAATATATGACGGTAAAGAACATTAATAAAGTATATATATATATATATATATATAATCAACTTTTCAACTTTATATAAGAACAAAAAAAGTAAACCAAATCTAAATGATAGATTAAATAGAAATTTAACTAAATTACAAAAATCATTACAAATAAGTAAAATAAGGTAATCATTTCAAGTAAATAAATGATATGATGAACATTCAACTGAATTAAAAAAGAATCCTAAATGATAAGAAAAACTTAAATGATAGGGAGCAAAAATAACATAGATGACAGAATCTAATCTAAAGGAAAAATCTAGCCTTTCTGCATACGTCATAGTGTTTTCCACCTAAGCCAAATATGACCAATAACTAGCCTTTTATTTTGTAGAAAACCGGATCCCAAGTCAAAGACTTATGGGGATTAGAGCCGGAGGCCCAAAAAGGGAGTGTAAGAGTTGAAAATTAGAAACTTTGCAATTATAAGTGAGGGGAATTTAATCTATAATTATCAACTCATCTAAAAGGATGAGGAACACAATGTTTTTTTGGCATCCTAAGTATTCTAAAATTTACTTGATTTAATTTCATTAATAAATATAAATATAATAATTTTTAAAGATTTTTTTTTAATATTTTTTTTATTTATATAATTTAACCAAAACATAAAAATATTTTAAAATATATTTGATTTGATTTCATTAATATGAATATGAATATAAATATAATTTTTTTTTAATAATTTTTTTATTTATATAATTTAAAATATATAAATATTTTAAAATATATTTGATTTGATTTCATTAATATGAATATAAATATAATAAATATAAAAATACTAAAGATTATTATTTTAATTTTTTTTTAATTTATATGATCTTACTAGGAGCACATGTCCAGTTGAATATCTTTTAACTAGCTATTTTTAAAATATTTTGACATTGAATCCCATAAGATATAAAAAAGATTAATGTTGTAAAGAAATATAAAGAGGGTAATCAGAGGAGGAGGTCATGCACCTCGAACATTATTTAAGGATCCTAAATACCTTAAATAATACTACTAATGTTTATTTATTTACTATTCAAGGGTCTTAAATATCTCAAATAACATTCTTAATGTTTACTTATCTAATTCATAGGTTTTTCATTTCCTCATATAAAAAACATTAAATTGAATTAAAAGGATGGATATACTAACCAATTTAATATATATGAAAATGTTAGAATTTTTTTTATTTACATCACATTTGTGTTTTAAATTATTTCATTTGATTAGATATAGAACCTTAAAATTCAATCAAAAACATGAAACTAGTGTAGAGTGTGGTTATTTCTTTTAGGACTCAAATTAAATAAAAGTTTTCTAAAATCTCCTATTGAATTTAGTTTATAATTTCTTTCATTATTTTCTTATGCCAGAAATAAACAACAATAGCATATTATGATAACGGCATAATGAGAACAACAACAATAGCATAATAACAACAACATAGCTACATATTAGTGTAACAGAAGAATAGTGATAACATCATAAGAAGAATAATGAAAAAACCATTATAATACATACCTCTACCTTCAGTTTGGTTATCTAGTCTCTTTTCGGTTTGATCCTCTTCTTGTTCTTGCCGAGACTGAATATTAACCTCCAAGCTAACTAGGAACAACCTCTTTGGCTCCCTAACTCCAGGAATCCTTGCGGTTTCCTCGCCCCTGAGCCCAAAATTCCAAGCAACACCAGTGCCCCATGAGAGCTTCCCAAAACCCATTTCTCCAATTTCCTCCTCCTCCTCCTCCTCCTCCTCCTCCTCCTCCTCTCCCCTTTGAAATTCATAAATCCTCAAACAAAAATAAGATGCCTCTTTCAAGTCTTCCTCTTCTTTCTTATCCTCCTCTCTCAAATAACCCTCATTAATTCCCAACAACCTTATCCCCCCATTAATTACCCACAACCTTATCTCCCCATTAATTACTTCACCCACCTTTTAATAATAAAATAATAAAAATCTTATTAATATATTTTAATAATTAATTAAATTTAAATTAAAAAATATGATAAAATTAATCAATTTGGGTTGTTACATACACCCACCCTTCAAGAAACTGCATCCCGAAGTTAGATTAATTTACAATACAAGGGTAACGACACATGATTCATACATATGTAGCAAATAATCAACATTATCAATTTAAAATACTTATACATAATAATGTACATGTGGAAGGCATACATGTGTAGCTAGCACATACATGGATCGTACATGTACTAATGAAAATAATTATCACACCTTAAGTAATTCTTCTATGCGTCCAATCCAATCAACAAGACCATTCATTTCATAAAAGATAGTAAACTATTTAAATGTTTACCAAATTCTTCATTTACAACAATTTAACACAAGCTACATTCAGTTAGATAACTTTAGTTTAGTTAAGTAAATATAAATATACATATATACAAATATTTTTCTTTTTCAAAAAGAGGAAATCAAGAAATTGTTTTATAAGGAGAAATCCCCACACACTCTCAACTACTTCTATTCATCCTTCCTCCGTAACTTACTTCCATTTTCCATCCCTATCCTTCCTCTTCTCGACTATCTTCAAGTGTCAACTATATTGACCTAACTCAAAATAGAACCCGTAAGCGGAAGTGTCAACTCTCTTGACCAAGCTTCTCCAACAGACAACTGACAGTCATCATCACACATCTAGGGGACCGTGAGCTAACACCGTCCTCCCATGACTCCAGGTTTCAGAGGATACATAGTGGGAAATGCCTCCACCCCTCTTAATAGGACTAAGGTCCACACCCTTCCATGGGACATATAGTGGCACTATGTTGCTAAGAATTTTGTCATCGTATATTCAGTTTTAGGCAGTCTTGTCACCTGAAAAACCTACACTTGTCCACATATCATAGCAATGAATTTGAACCAATATAATTTCACATACAAAATTTATATCATACTGTTTCCTGGTCTATGTTCATGACATCAACCTTTTATCATCATTATGCTCTAGCTATTTTACATCCCATTGATATGCGGATTAATCTATAACACAAACTCATACATATCTATGCATTATCATAATGTAAATTCATTTAACCATAATCTCAATTTGGTATCCTCGCACCAACAACTTTAAATGTCAAAATTTTCAAGTTATAAATATATTGCATAATATCCATCATAATTCAAATAACGTTAAACATTCATAGGATTTCCTTTCACCTAGGTTCATATGTCTTAAAAGTTCAAGTCTATCATTAATAGTTTCACAGTGAATAGAAAATAAATATGATTAGGCCTTAAGTAATTCTAGTTGTCTAAGTCAAAAGGTGGCATTACATACACTCTCCCTTAAAAAAAAAACGTATTCCCAAAGTTATGGTCATTCTCAATATAAGGAAAAATTCATGACACAACTTATATGTGTATTTTATGATAGCAAACCCTGTCCCACTGTACCTTCACTGATTAAAACATGTTGAGGCTATCAATATATTGTTTACACCTACCCCTATTTAGCAAGCACGTTACTACGTCTTGAATCTATTTTATTACCACTGGTAATTGAAATGACACACTTCTCTTATACATTTATTCTTAGTAATTTCCATATAGGACCCCCCAATAGTTAATGTATAGTTTGTTCATTTGACTGCTAGTTAGAACATTTTCTAATCAATTTTCTAGTTAAGTGAATCTTATGTTGAGTTTGATATAAATTTCATTAAATACATATAATCTCACATCGGATACCTTTATAATTATAAACAGTCATTATATACTTTTATCATCAGTGTAGCTTGACAATACATATGTCATCACTCATGAGATTGAGAATCAAAATTTTTTCATGCTTTAAAACATTGACTTAAGATACTGCTAATTGATTTGTCATTTGATGTCATCATTTGAT